>CAJUYD010000171.1:0-10000 GCA_910591665.1 Ectemnius continuus
GCGACTTACTCCGAGAGGAGAAAAGTTGCCACGACTTACTCCGAAGGGTGAGAATTTACCACGACTTACTCCGAAGAGTGAGAATTTGCCACGACTTACTCCGAGAGGAGAAAAGTTGCCACGACTTACTCCGAAGGGTGAGAATTTACCACGACTTACTCCGAGAGGTGAGAATTTGCCACGACTTACTCCGAGAGGAGGAAAAGTTGCCACGACTTACTCCGAGAGGAGAAAAGTTGCCACGACTTACTCCGAGAGGAGAAAAGTTGCCACGACTTACTCCGAGAGGAGAAAAGTTGCCACGACTTACTCCGAAGGGTGAGAATTTGCCACGACTTACTCCGAGAGGAGAAAAGTTGCCACGACTTACTCCGAAGAGTGAGAATTTGCCACGACTTACTCCGAGAGGAGAAAAGTTGCCACGACTTACTCCGAAGAGTGAGAATTTGCCACGACTTACTCCGAGAGGAGAAAAATTGCCACGACTTACTCCGAAGGGTGAGAATTTGCCACGACTTACTCCGAGAGGAGAAAAGTTGCCACGACTTACTCCGAAGAGTGAGAATTTGCCACGACTTACTCCGAGAGGAGAAAAATTGCCACGACTTACTCCGAAGGGTGAGAATTTGCCACGACTTACTCCGAGAGGAGAAAAGTTGCCACGACTTACTCCGAAGAGTGAGAATTTGCCACGACTTACTCCGAGAGGAGAAAAGTTGCCACGACTTACTCCGAAGAGTGAGAATTTGCCACGACTTACTCCGAGAGGAGAAAAATTGCCACGACTTACTCCGAGAGGAGAAAAGTTGCCACGACTTACTCCGAGAGGAGAAAAGTTGCCACGACTTACTCCGAGAGGAGAAAAGTTGCCACGACTTACTCCGAAGGGTGAGAATTTGCCACGACTTACTCCGAGAGGTGAGAATTTGCCACGACTTACTCCGAGAGGTGAGAATTTGCCACGACTTACTCCGAGAGGTGAGAATTTGCCACGACTTACTCCGAGAGGAGAAAAGTTGCCGCGACTTACTCCGAGAGGAGAAAAGTTGCCACGACTTACTCCGAAGGGTGAGAATTTACCACGACTTACTCCGAAGAGTGAGAATTTGCCACGACTTACTCCGAGAGGAGAAAAGTTGCCACGACTTACTCCGAAGGGTGAGAATTTACCACGACTTACTCCGAGAGGTGAGAATTTGCCACGACTTACTCCGAGAGGAGAAAAGTTGCCACGACTTACTCCGAAGGGTGAGAATTTGCCACGACTTACTCCGAGAGGAGAAAAGTTGCCACGACTTACTCCGAAGGGTGAGAATTTGCCACGACTTACTCCGAGAGGAGAAAAGTTGCCACGACTTACTCCGAAGAGTGAGAATTTGCCACGACTTACTCCGAGAGGAGAAAAGTTGCCACGACTTACTCCGAAGGGTGAGAATTTGCCACGACTTACTCCGAGAGGAGAAAAGTTGCCACGACTTACTCCGAAGAGTGAGAATTTGCCACGACTTACTCCGAGAGGAGAAAAGTTGCCACGACTTACTCCGAAGGGTGAGAATTTGCCACGACTTACTCCGAGAGGAGAAAAGTTGCCACGACTTACTCCGAAGAGTGAGAATTTGCCACGACTTACTCCGAGAGGAGAAAAGTTGCCACGACTTACTCCGAAGAGTGAGAATTTGCCACGACTTACTCCGAGAGGAGAAAAATTGCCACGACTTACTCCGAAGGGTGAGAATTTGCCACGACTTACTCCGAGAGGAGAAAAGTTGCCACGACTTACTCCGAAGAGTGAGAATTTGCCACGACTTACTCCGAGAGGAGAAAAGTTGCCACGACTTACTCCGAAGAGTGAGAATTTGCCACGACTTACTCCGAGAGGAGAAAAATTGCCACGACTTACTCCGAGAGGAGAAAAGTTGCCACGACTTACTCCGAGAGGAGAAAAGTTGCCACGACTTACTCCGAGAGGAGAAAAGTTGCCACGACTTACTCCGAAGGGTGAGAATTTGCCACGACTTACTCCGAGAGGTGAGAATTTGCCACGACTTACTCCGAGAGGTGAGAATTTGCCACGACTTACTCCGAGAGGTGAGAATTTGCCACGACTTACTCCGAGAGGAGAAAAGTTGCCGCGACTTACTCCGAGAGGAGAAAAGTTGCCACGACTTACTCCGAAGGGTGAGAATTTACCACGACTTACTCCGAAGAGTGAGAATTTGCCACGACTTACTCCGAGAGGAGAAAAGTTGCCACGACTTACTCCGAAGGGTGAGAATTTACCACGACTTACTCCGAGAGGTGAGAATTTGCCACGACTTACTCCGAGAGGAGAAAAGTTGCCACGACTTACTCCGAAGGGTGAGAATTTGCCACGACTTACTCCGAGAGGAGAAAAGTTGCCACGACTTACTCCGAAGGGTGAGAATTTGCCACGACTTACTCCGAGAGGAGAAAAGTTGCCACGACTTACTCCGAAGAGTGAGAATTTGCCACGACTTACTCCGAGAGGAGAAAAGTTGCCACGACTTACTCCGAAGGGTGAGAATTTGCCACGACTTACTCCGAGAGGAGAAAAGTTGCCACGACTTACTCCGAAGAGTGAGAATTTGCCACGACTTACTCCGAGAGGAGAAAAGTTGCCACGACTTACTCCGAAGGGTGAGAATTTGCCACGACTTACTCCGAGAGGAGAAAAGTTGCCACGACTTACTCCGAAGAGTGAGAATTTGCCACGACTTACTCCGAGAGGAGAAAAGTTGCCACGACTTACTCCGAAGAGTGAGAATTTGCCACGACTTACTCCGAGAGGAGAAAAATTGCCACGACTTACTCCGAAGGGTGAGAATTTGCCACGACTTACTCCGAGAGGAGAAAAGTTGCCACGACTTACTCCGAAGAGTGAGAATTTGCCACGACTTACTCCGAGAGGAGAAAAGTTGCCACGACTTACTCCGAAGGGTGAGAATTTACCACGACTTACTCCGAGAGGTGAGAATTTGCCACGACTTACTCCGAGAGGAGAAAAGTTGCCACGACTTACTCCGAAGGGTGAGAATTTGCCACGACTTACTCCGAGAGGAGAAAAGTTGCCACGACTTACTCCGAAGGGTGAGAATTTGCCACGACTTACTCCGAGAGGAGAAAAGTTGCCACGACTTACTCCGAAGAGTGAGAATTTGCCACGACTTACTCCGAGAGGAGAAAAGTTGCCACGACTTACTCCGAAGGGTGAGAATTTGCCACGACTTACTCCGAGAGGAGAAAAGTTGCCACGACTTACTCCGAAGAGTGAGAATTTGCCACGACTTACTCCGAGAGGAGAAAAGTTGCCACGACTTACTCCGAAGGGTGAGAATTTGCCACGACTTACTCCGAGAGGAGAAAAGTTGCCACGACTTACTCCGAAGGGTGAGAATTTGCCACGACTTACTCCGAGAGGAGAAAAGTTGCCACGACTTACTCCGAAGAGTGAGAATTTGCCACGACTTACTCCGAGAGGAGAAAAGTTGCCACGACTTACTCCGAAGGGTGAGAATTTGCCACGACTTACTCCGAGAGGAGAAAAATTGCCACGACTTACTCCGAGAGGAGAAAAGTTGCCACGACTTACTCCGAGAGGAGAAAAGTTGCCACGACTTACTCCGAGAGGAGAAAAGTTGCCACGACTTACTCCGAAGGGTGAGAATTTGCCACGACTTACTCCGAGAGGTGAGAATTTGCCACGACTTACTCCGAGAGGTGAGAATTTGCCACGACTTACTCCGAGAGGTGAGAATTTGCCACGACTTACTCCGAGAGGAGAAAAGTTGCCGCGACTTACTCCGAGAGGAGAAAAGTTGCCACGACTTACTCCGAAGGGTGAGAATTTACCACGACTTACTCCGAAGAGTGAGAATTTGCCACGACTTACTCCGAGAGGAGAAAAGTTGCCACGACTTACTCCGAAGGGTGAGAATTTACCACGACTTACTCCGAGAGGTGAGAATTTGCCACGACTTACTCCGAGAGGAGAAAAGTTGCCACGACTTACTCCGAAGGGTGAGAATTTGCCACGACTTACTCCGAGAGGAGAAAAGTTGCCACGACTTACTCCGAAGGGTGAGAATTTGCCACGACTTACTCCGAGAGGAGAAAAGTTGCCACGACTTACTCCGAAGAGTGAGAATTTGCCACGACTTACTCCGAGAGGAGAAAAGTTGCCACGACTTACTCCGAAGGGTGAGAATTTGCCACGACTTACTCCGAGAGGAGAAAAGTTGCCACGACTTACTCCGAAGAGTGAGAATTTGCCACGACTTACTCCGAGAGGAGAAAAGTTGCCACGACTTACTCCGAAGAGTGAGAATTTGCCACGACTTACTCCGAGAGGAGAAAAATTGCCACGACTTACTCCGAAGGGTGAGAATTTGCCACGACTTACTCCGAGAGGAGAAAAGTTGCCACGACTTACTCCGAAGAGTGAGAATTTGCCACGACTTACTCCGAGAGGAGAAAAGTTGCCACGACTTACTCCGAAGAGTGAGAATTTGCCACGACTTACTCCGAGAGGAGAAAAATTGCCACGACTTACTCCGAGAGGAGAAAAGTTGCCACGACTTACTCCGAGAGGAGAAAAGTTGCCACGACTTACTCCGAGAGGAGAAAAGTTGCCACGACTTACTCCGAAGGGTGAGAATTTGCCACGACTTACTCCGAGAGGTGAGAATTTGCCACGACTTACTCCGAGAGGTGAGAATTTGCCACGACTTACTCCGAGAGGTGAGAATTTGCCACGACTTACTCCGAGAGGAGAAAAGTTGCCGCGACTTACTCCGAGAGGAGAAAAGTTGCCACGACTTACTCCGAAGGGTGAGAATTTACCACGACTTACTCCGAAGAGTGAGAATTTGCCACGACTTACTCCGAGAGGAGAAAAGTTGCCACGACTTACTCCGAAGGGTGAGAATTTACCACGACTTACTCCGAGAGGTGAGAATTTGCCACGACTTACTCCGAGAGGAGAAAAGTTGCCACGACTTACTCCGAAGGGTGAGAATTTGCCACGACTTACTCCGAGAGGAGAAAAGTTGCCACGACTTACTCCGAAGGGTGAGAATTTGCCACGACTTACTCCGAGAGGAGAAAAGTTGCCACGACTTACTCCGAAGAGTGAGAATTTGCCACGACTTACTCCGAGAGGAGAAAAGTTGCCACGACTTACTCCGAAGGGTGAGAATTTGCCACGACTTACTCCGAGAGGAGAAAAGTTGCCACGACTTACTCCGAAGAGTGAGAATTTGCCACGACTTACTCCGAGAGGAGAAAAGTTGCCACGACTTACTCCGAAGAGTGAGAATTTGCCACGACTTACTCCGAGAGGAGAAAAATTGCCACGACTTACTCCGAAGGGTGAGAATTTGCCACGACTTACTCCGAGAGGAGAAAAGTTGCCACGACTTACTCCGAAGAGTGAGAATTTGCCACGACTTACTCCGAGAGGAGAAAAGTTGCCACGACTTACTCCGAAGAGTGAGAATTTGCCACGACTTACTCCGAGAGGAGAAAAATTGCCACGACTTACTCCGAGAGGAGAAAAGTTGCCACGACTTACTCCGAGAGGAGAAAAGTTGCCACGACTTACTCCGAAGGGTGAGAATTTGCCACGACTTACTCCGAGAGGTGAGAATTTGCCACGACTTACTCCGAGAGGAGAAAAGTTGCCACGACTTACTCCGAGAGGAGAAAAGTTGCCACGACTTACTCCGAGAGGAGAAAAGTTGCCACGACTTACTCCGAGAGGAGAAAAGTTGCCACGACTTACTCCGAGAGGAGAAAAGTTGCCACGACTTACTCCGAGAGGAGAAAAATTGCCACGACTTACTCCGAGAGGAGAAAAGTTGCCACGACTTACTCCGAGAGGAGAAAAGTTGCCACGACTTACTCCGAGAGGAGAAAAGTTGCCACGACTTACTCCGAAGGGTGAGAATTTGCCACGACTTACTCCGAGAGGTGAGAATTTGCCACGACTTACTCCGAAGGGTGAGAATTTGCCACGACTTACTCCGAGAGGAGAAAAGTTGCCACGACTTACTTCGAGAGGTGAGAATTTGCCACGACTTACTCCGAGAGGTGAGAATTTGCCACGACTTACTCCGAGAGGAGAAAAGTTGCCACGACTTACTCCGAAGGGTGAGAATTTACCACGACTTACTCCGAGAGGTGAGAATTTGCCACGACTTACTCCGAGAGGAGAAAAGTTGCCACGACTTACTCCGAGAGGAGAAAAGTTGCCACGACTTACTCCGAAGGGTGAGAATTTGCCACGACTTACTCCGAGAGGAGAAAAGTTGCCACGACTTACTCCGAAGAGTGAGAATTTGCCACGACTTACTCCGAGAGGAGAAAAGTTGCCACGACTTACTCCGAAGGGTGAGAATTTGCCACGACTTACTCCGAGAGGAGAAAAGTTGCCACGACTTACTCCGAAGGGTGAGAATTTGCCACGACTTACTCCGAGAGGAGAAAAGTTGCCACGACTTACTCCGAAGAGTGAGAATTTGCCACGACTTACTCCGAGAGGAGAAAAGTTGCCACGACTTACTCCGAAGGGTGAGAATTTGCCACGACTTACTCCGAGAGGAGAAAAGTTGCCACGACTTACTCCGAAGAGTGAGAATTTGCCACGACTTACTCCGAGAGGAGAAAAGTTGCCACGACTTACTCCGAAGAGTGAGAATTTGCCACGACTTACTCCGAGAGGAGAAAAATTGCCACGACTTACTCCGAAGGGTGAGAATTTGCCACGACTTACTCCGAGAGGAGAAAAGTTGCCACGACTTACTCCGAAGAGTGAGAATTTGCCACGACTTACTCCGAGAGGAGAAAAGTTGCCACGACTTACTCCGAAGGGTGAGAATTTGCCACGACTTACTCCGAGAGGAGAAAAGTTGCCACGACTTACTCCGAAGAGTGAGAATTTGCCACGACTTACTCCGAGAGGAGAAAAGTTGCCACGACTTACTCCGAAGAGTGAGAATTTGCCACGACTTACTCCGAGAGGAGAAAAATTGCCACGACTTACTCCGAAGGGTGAGAATTTGCCACGACTTACTCCGAGAGGAGAAAAGTTGCCACGACTTACTCCGAAGAGTGAGAATTTGCCACGACTTACTCCGAGAGGAGAAAAATTGCCACGACTTACTCCGAAGGGTGAGAATTTGCCACGACTTACTCCGAGAGGAGAAAAGTTGCCACGACTTACTCCGAAGAGTGAGAATTTGCCACGACTTACTCCGAGAGGAGAAAAGTTGCCACGACTTACTCCGAAGAGTGAGAATTTGCCACGACTTACTCCGAGAGGAGAAAAGTTGCCACGACTTACTCCGAGAGGAGAAAAGTTGCCACGACTTACTCCGAGAGGAGAAAAGTTGCCACGACTTACTCCGAGAGGAGAAAAGTTGCCACGACTTACTCCGAAGGGTGAGAATTTGCCACGACTTACTCCGAGAGGTGAGAATTTGCCACGACTTACTCCGAGAGGTGAGAATTTGCCACGACTTACTCCGAGAGGTGAGAATTTGCCACGACTTACTCCGAGAGGAGAAAAGTTGCCGCGACTTACTCCGAGAGGAGAAAAGTTGCCACGACTTACTCCGAAGGGTGAGAATTTACCACGACTTACTCCGAAGAGTGAGAATTTGCCACGACTTACTCCGAGAGGAGAAAAGTTGCCACGACTTACTCCGAAGGGTGAGAATTTGCCACGACTTACTCCGAGAGGTGAGAATTTGCCACGACTTACTCCGAGAGGAGAAAAGTTGCCACGACTTACTCCGAAGGGTGAGAATTTGCCACGACTTACTCCGAGAGGAGAAAAGTTGCCACGACTTACTCCGAAGGGTGAGAATTTGCCACGACTTACTCCGAGAGGAGAAAAGTTGCCACGACTTACTCCGAAGAGTGAGAATTTGCCACGACTTACTCCGAGAGGAGAAAAGTTGCCACGACTTACTCCGAAGGGTGAGAATTTGCCACGACTTACTCCGAGAGGAGAAAAGTTGCCACGACTTACTCCGAAGAGTGAGAATTTGCCACGACTTACTCCGAGAGGAGAAAAGTTGCCACGACTTACTCCGAAGGGTGAGAATTTGCCACGACTTACTCCGAGAGGAGAAAAGTTGCCACGACTTACTCCGAAGAGTGAGAATTTGCCACGACTTACTCCGAGAGGAGAAAAGTTGCCACGACTTACTCCGAAGAGTGAGAATTTGCCACGACTTACTCCGAGAGGAGAAAAATTGCCACGACTTACTCCGAAGGGTGAGAATTTGCCACGACTTACTCCGAGAGGAGAAAAGTTGCCACGACTTACTCCGAAGAGTGAGAATTTGCCACGACTTACTCCGAGAGGAGAAAAGTTGCCACGACTTACTCCGAAGAGTGAGAATTTGCCACGACTTACTCCGAGAGGAGAAAAATTGCCACGACTTACTCCGAGAGGAGAAAAGTTGCCACGACTTACTCCGAGAGGAGAAAAGTTGCCACGACTTACTCCGAGAGGAGAAAAGTTGCCACGACTTACTCCGAAGGGTGAGAATTTGCCACGACTTACTCCGAGAGGTGAGAATTTGCCACGACTTACTCCGAGAGGTGAGAATTTGCCACGACTTACTCCGAGAGGTGAGAATTTGCCACGACTTACTCCGAGAGGAGAAAAGTTGCCGCGACTTACTCCGAGAGGAGAAAAGTTGCCACGACTTACTCCGAAGGGTGAGAATTTACCACGACTTACTCCGAAGAGTGAGAATTTGCCACGACTTACTCCGAGAGGAGAAAAGTTGCCACGACTTACTCCGAAGGGTGAGAATTTACCACGACTTACTCCGAGAGGTGAGAATTTGCCACGACTTACTCCGAGAGGAGAAAAGTTGCCACGACTTACTCCGAAGGGTGAGAATTTGCCACGACTTACTCCGAGAGGAGAAAAGTTGCCACGACTTACTCCGAAGGGTGAGAATTTGCCACGACTTACTCCGAGAGGAGAAAAGTTGCCACGACTTACTCCGAAGAGTGAGAATTTGCCACGACTTACTCCGAGAGGAGAAAAGTTGCCACGACTTACTCCGAAGGGTGAGAATTTGCCACGACTTACTCCGAGAGGAGAAAAGTTGCCACGACTTACTCCGAAGAGTGAGAATTTGCCACGACTTACTCCGAGAGGAGAAAAGTTGCCACGACTTACTCCGAAGGGTGAGAATTTGCCACGACTTACTCCGAGAGGAGAAAAGTTGCCACGACTTACTCCGAAGAGTGAGAATTTGCCACGACTTACTCCGAGAGGAGAAAAGTTGCCACGACTTACTCCGAAGAGTGAGAATTTGCCACGACTTACTCCGAGAGGAGAAAAATTGCCACGACTTACTCCGAAGGGTGAGAATTTGCCACGACTTACTCCGAGAGGAGAAAAGTTGCCACGACTTACTCCGAAGAGTGAGAATTTGCCACGACTTACTCCGAGAGGAGAAAAGTTGCCACGACTTACTCCGAAGGGTGAGAATTTACCACGACTTACTCCGAGAGGTGAGAATTTGCCACGACTTACTCCGAGAGGAGAAAAGTTGCCACGACTTACTCCGAAGGGTGAGAATTTGCCACGACTTACTCCGAGAGGAGAAAAGTTGCCACGACTTACTCCGAAGGGTGAGAATTTGCCACGACTTACTCCGAGAGGAGAAAAGTTGCCACGACTTACTCCGAAGAGTGAGAATTTGCCACGACTTACTCCGAGAGGAGAAAAGTTGCCACGACTTACTCCGAAGGGTGAGAATTTGCCACGACTTACTCCGAGAGGAGAAAAGTTGCCACGACTTACTCCGAAGAGTGAGAATTTGCCACGACTTACTCCGAGAGGAGAAAAGTTGCCACGACTTACTCCGAAGGATGAGAATTTGCCACGACTTACTCCGAGAGGAGAAAAGTTGCCACGACTTACTCCGAAGGGTGAGAATTTGCCACGACTTAC
>CAJUYD010000172.1:0-22603 GCA_910591665.1 Ectemnius continuus
CTGCACATCGACTTGGGAGAGGCCATCTGGACTATCCGCCTAGGCTAACCAAATAGATCTCTCTCTCTCTCTCTCTCTCTCTCTCTCTCTCTCTCTCTCTCTTTGTTGTTGTTTAATGTGCTGTTTTATAAAGATATAAAGATTAATTATCATTAAAGAACGAAAAATGAACCACAGTTTGAAACATGTTAAATATTATTTAACAATTTCACATCTATTTTTTAGTTTTATGTAATCAATCTTATCAGACTTAAATCAATCTCTCTCTCTCTCTCTCTTTCTCTCTCTCTTTCTCTCTCTCCTTCACTTTCTCTCTTTAGACCACATCAGTTGGAGTGTAATCTATGACTAAGAGCTTGATATTTGGGTAGAGTGCATAAGAAACGGTTGAGTGTGTGTGGGTGCAAGTGATTGACACCCAAAGCTGACTTTAATTTGTTTGCTCACAATAAGCTTTTGATAAGTTCTCGAACATTTTAACAAATTAGAACATCTCTTTTGCCTCCTTTTCACTTTCTTTCTTCTTCTCTCTCTTTTTTTCTTGTCGTCTACTTTCACTAATTTTACTTGTTGTTTTTTGACTTTGTTTTCAATACAGCTCAGCGCAATTTTTTGCGACTTTTCAGTCTACGCGCCAATAGAACTGCTGATGGAGAGATTCCCTCGATTACGACGAAGGAGACAACAACAACAACAACAACAACAACAACACCATCAACAACAGAAACAGCAGCAGCCACAACAGCATCAATACTTTCACCCGAGTCACCCACAACCACTATAGACAACAAAGTGGAGTCAATCACAACCGAAGGTAGTGATTCAACTCGATCAGTTCAAACAAAAATTTCACAATTTAAACCGAATAAAAATCAGAAAACACAACAATCAAATTATATCGTTAAGATAAGTAACAAAACCTCATCAACTTCATCATCGTCTCCAGCGACATCGCCTATTGATAGTAACACCACTACTGCTGCTTCTACCGTTTCCTCTCCTACTGTTGCTAGGAAGGACAGCAGTAGTAATCACCTTTCATCAACGACAGCAGCATCTTCGAAAATTTTGAATAATTCAATGTCATCCGGTTTGGAGATGCATCGATTAAATGAAGACATTTCAGGCATGGATGAACGACCAACTCCTTATTTTTCCAGATTATTATTTTTCCTTCTTAGTCCATGTTTGAAGGAAAATCCCCGTCGGGCGTCTAGCCTGGCGACACCACGCAGTCGAATCGTTTTGGTCACCGGCCGCCATAGGTTTGTGGACAATAGTATCACCACGGCCAAATACAATTTTTTCACCTTCCTGCCGAAATTTTTGTTTGAGCAATTTCGAAAGTATTCAAATATCTTCTTTCTCTTCATCGCCCTAATGCAACAGATTCCAAATGTTTCGCCTACCGGTCGTTTCACCACGGCCGTTCCATTGGCCTTTATCTTACTCGTCTCAGCTAGCAAGGAGGTATTCGAAGATATAAAACGACATAAAGCGGACCGAACAGTCAACAGCACTGAGGTGATGGTATTCAATCGATTTGGAAAGAATTTTGTTAGAAAAAAATGGAAAAATGTAGCCGTTGGGGATATTGTTCTTGTCGATCAGGATAACTTTTTTCCAAGTGATCTTGTTCTACTATCTTCCCATGAACCTAATGGTAATAAAATTCTTCTTGTACGATCAATTGTGTTGATATTGATGTGTTATTTTTCTATAGGTTTGTGTTATATCGAAACATCGAATCTTGATGGTGAAACTAATCTTAAAGCACGCTCGGCCTTACGCTGCACGGATGAAATCTGTTCATCGTTAAGTGGCCAAAATAAGGAAGTGGACATTGACAAGATTTGTAGAAGCACCCTGCTGACGGGTGTCATTGAATGTGATCTACCCAATAAGCAGCTGTATGAGTTCACTGGAAAGTTACGATTGGAGAACGAAGAGTTTCCAATCACTCCTGACAACATTCTATTACGTGGTGCCAAAATGCGCAACACTCAATGGGCGCTTGGCTGTGTCATCTACACCGGACACGAGACGAAGCTAATGATGAACTCATTGGCACAGGCGCCTTTAAAACAATCCTTGGTTGAAGTGAGCACCAATCGTCAAATATTGGCCCTCCTTGCAATTCTCATCATTATCTGTCTCATCTCTTCAGTCTGTTCAGTATTTTGGATACGCAACAATGTCAATCATTGGTACATTACCGATATGAAGACACAAGTTCCCACCAATTTCTTTCTTATCATGTTAACCTTCTTCATTCTTTACAACAATCTCATACCGATATCGCTTCAAGTGACGCTCGAGGTGGTTCGTTTCATACAGGCTCACTTTATCAATTGTGACCTAGAGATGTATTGCGAAGAGACAGACACTCCTGCCATGGCAAGGACATCCAATTTAAATGAAGAATTAGGACAAGTGAGTTTGATTTTCATTGAAGGCTTATTGTTTTAAATCATTTCATCATTAGGTTCGCTATATTCTTTCGGATAAAACGGGTACGTTAACACGTAACGTGATGGAGTTCAAGAAATGTTCTATTGGGGGATATATCTACGATGAGAGGCGTTTCTATCGCTTGATCGAAATGATACGCAAAAAGGAGGACGGTTGTGATAAGATTCGGGAATTCCTCACCCTTTTGGCCGTCTGCCATACGGTCATACCCGAACCGTCCAAGAATAGTGAGACCGGTTTGCGTTACACTTACCAAGCATCAAGTCCCGATGAAGCAGCCTTGGTGAAAGGCGCTCAAAAAATTGGATTTGAATTTTTACAACGTTCTCCTAACTTTGCTATCATCGATGCCATGGGCACCAAGGAAAAGTACGAGATATTGAATGTTCTCGAGTTCAACTCGGATCGTAAACGAATGTCAGTCATTGTCAAGACGTCCAACAACAAAATTAAATTATATACAAAAGGCGCCGATTCGGTAATTCATAAACGACTCAATCAAGCTTCATTATCAGAGTTTGGTTCGACTGAAGTGAACCTTGTCACCTTCGCCACCGATGGTTTAAGAACATTGTGCTGTGCCTATCGAGAAATCAGCGAGGATTATTATAAAGATTGGGAGGAGAGGTATAAAAAGGCAGTGCTTCAATTGAATGACGAAGGTGGAGAAAAATCCAGAGAAAAAATTATTGAAGAATGCATGTCCGAGATCGAATCGAAGCTAACTTTGTTGGGTGCCACAGCCATTGAGGATAAGCTACAGGAAGGTGTTCCCGAAACAATTGAGATGCTGATGCGATCTGGCATTAACATTTGGATGCTCACCGGTGATAAACAAGAGACTGCCACTAACATTGCCTACAGCTGTAGGCTGTTGAAAGATGTTCAAGCAATTGATAGCTATCATATAGTCAGCGAAGAAACCTTTGATAGTGCCAGAGAGTCGATCAATAATGCTGAGGTTAAGTTGAAGAATAATCCACTCGATTTTACGCTTATTATTGATAGTAAGTTTTTTCATTATCTTAACTTTGATTAATTTTTAATTCACGTCTTTTCTCTATCAATCAACAGCCAAATCCTTGTCGTTCGCTCTTCAGCCTGAATTACGTTCTGAGTTTATGAATGTGGCTCTCCAATGTCGATCGGTTGTATGTTGTAGGGTGTCACCGGCACAAAAGGCTGAGATTGTCAGTGCCGTGAAGTCTGCTACAAAGGCAATCACTTTGGCGATTGGTGATGGAGCCAATGATGTGGCCATGATTAGGGCGGCCAACGTTGGAGTGGGCATTTCGGGTAGAGAAGGTTAGATTTTATTAATGGATGTTTAGCTTGAAGCTTTCACTGATGTTCATTATTTTATATTCGTTTAGGTTTACAAGCTGTCTACTCTTCTGACTACTCGATTGCTCAGTTTCGATTTCTGGCTCGTCTTTTATTAGTTCACGGCTCGTGGTCATTGTCACGTGTTTCCAAGCTGATTCTTTATTCATTTTATAAAAATATTGCCCTCTACATCATTGAACTATGGTTCGCCTCAATCTCAGCCTGGAGTGGTATGGCTGTGTTTGAACGTTGGACGATCGGTCTCTACAATGTCATCTTTACCGTTGGACCACCTTTAGCCATTGGACTGTTTGATAGGGCGTGCTCAGGGGAGGTGATGATGAGCAATCCTGAGCTTTATCAAGACTCATCGAAAGAGTTTAGTATCAAGTTGTTTTGGATATGGATCGCCTCATCTATCTGGCATTCTTTGGTTTTATTTTGGCTGACTTATTTTATGGTCTCTCATGATACCTTATGGGCTAATGGGAAAGCGGATGGTGGCTATCTATGCTTTGGCAATATTCTCTACACTTATGTAGTAATCACCGTTTGTCTGAAGGCCGCTCTTGAGATGAACTGTTGGACCTTCATGACACACATTCTCATCTGGGGCTCAATCTGCTCGTGGTTTGTCTTTCTCCTCATCTATTGCCGCCTATGGCCCACCTTCCCCATTGCGGCCGACATTGCCTCAATCGATCGTATCATCTTCTCCTCTAGTCTTTTTTGGTTGGGTATGGCAGTCATACCATTTGTTGCTTTACTGGTAGACATTATCTATAAGCTCATCTCACGGACGTGTTTCAAATCGCTCGCCGATCAAATTACCGAACTTGAGCTTGCGAAGACGGCTGAAAATCAAAGAACATTCACTGAACGGGCTAGACTTTTAGTTCGAAGCTTTTTACCAGGTAGTCGGACGAGAACGGTTGGATTCGACTCCTCTGCCGAAGTAAATCAAGGAAGAGATCAAATTGCCAGATTGGGTGAGGCCGGGGCTAGCTCATCGAATACTAGCCGCCCTCCGACCTCAGACACGGAACGTGATGCCTTGCATGGATATTCATTTTCACAAGAGGAAGGTAATATACGCAACGATTTCTCGCAAAGTAAAGTCATTCGAATGTACAATACACAAATGTGAATATTTTCGTTACCAACATCGACACACACACAAAATCAAACACAAGTGCCCATTCATACACACACACATACACACATCTTCTTTTCGATAGTAAATATTTTGTAAAAAGGTACATTCATTCATTTTATTGATCATCTTCTTTCATTTCAATTTACTCTATCCTCTTAAAAACAAAAAAAATTAATTACAACTACGGACCGGTGGACAACCAACAAAATTGACATTCACTAGACCCTTCCTTCTCTTTTCTCTCTTTGTGATATCTCTCCTCTGTTGAATGTTTGTTATTTCACTTAACATTCACTCAAAATATCTCTTATCTGTATCTTCTTTCTCTTTGATTCTCTTTTATTGTTTTTCATTATTGAAAACTTTCTATAGAATATAATAAATTTGAACTTTCCCTACAACCAATTGTTTGAATTAAAATCACGTTAACATTGTATAAACTGGGCGTGTACACTGTTTAAATATTGCTTTGACCAGTTTATACGATGCTTTCTTCTGTGTACGGATTCTTTCTATCTCTTTCTCTCTCTCTCTGTGTGTGTGTGTGTGTGTGCATCCTACTACTCCTCGTCTCTTCGACCTCTCTCCTTTTGTGTTAAGACAACAAGTCTTGATCTAGTCTTGATGATTAAATTGACGAGAAAAGAGGCATTTTTAACGTATAATATAAAGAAGAAGAAAAATAAATAAATAAACGATTCAACCACGCAAAATTGTAATAATTTAATAGAATTATTAAAAAAAAGTGAAACTTATTGCAACAAATTTCCCTTTCAACAATTTCGCTTGCCCACCCTTCGGCCTACGTTTGAATTTTTGTTCGACTAATGTTCGATTGTTCTACCCACCCGAAAGAACAAAAACAAAAAGGAGAATTCCTGCCGATATATTATATATATGTAAAACAATGCAACTTTCGTAAACATTTTTTCAATTAAAATTGTGAAGAAAGTTTTCTCGCTTCGCCTCGAGGCTAGCGTTGGTAGTGCATTGCTCTCCCCTTCCTATGTACCCCTACTTTCTGCGTGGAACATGCGCATAGTCGGTTTTTCATAAAAGAAAAAAGTGTAAAGCATTTTATTTGGTGTACATTTTTTTTGTTATTTTGTAATTGACAATCTTTGTTTCAGTGTAATACCATCAGTTAATGTGTACTTTGTGCACTCTTGGGGAATCTTTCTAATCTTCCGTTTATTGTTATTATCACTTCGTAGCTTTTTTGCTTTATTTTAAGACGATTTTTTTTCAAGTTCAGGGTGCTTTGACAGTGCATTTTTGTGCTTCTTATTTCGTTCGAAGTTGAGAACAAAGAGATTGTGTGCGTGCGTGTGTGTGTGTGTGTGTATCGTGGTGGTGGTGTTGTTGTTGTTGGTAGTGGTGGCACGACGTCTTCTCTTAATCATCACGTCAACATCGTACAAACACATCACTAGTCTTACCCTTTCTTTTTTTTTTCATTTAGCTCAACAGATAAATATTTTTGTTCTTTATTTTTTTACTTTGGGCTTTCTTGATATTTTATTTCTCATTTGAGTAATGAAGCTAACGATAACAACATTAACCGATCTCGTCTTCAGTCTAGAAGTGAGCGATGATATGGAATTGGAAAATTTTAAGGTGCTATGTTCTATTGAATCGAACATACCCGATAATAAGATCGTGGCCTTTTTCAATGGCACTCCTTTGACCGATCCAAAGAAAACTTTGGTTGCTTATGGCATAAAGGATGGCGATATGATTTTGGTCCAGGAACAAGGTCAACCGGGTAGCGTTTCGCCCACACCCAATGTGACGCAGCAGTACTCCGAGGATGCGCTCACCAATCGATTTCAAATCGAAGCAAGAGAAATTTTCGAAACACTTCGAACTCAGCCAGATAAGCTCACCTCCTTGCGAGTGAATAATCCTCGCCTTGCGGATGCCTTTGATAAAGGTATCGATGAGTTCACCAAAGTTCTCACTGAACAGCAGTCTGCTCGTGTCAAGGAAGAACAACTTCGTATACGTATGCTTCTAGCCGATCCTTTCGATTCAGAAGCGCAACAGCTTATAGCCGAACAAATTCGTCGTGAACAGATTGAGTCGAATATGCAGAATGCCATCGAATATTTACCTGAGAGCTTCGCTGAAGTAGCAATGTTATACATTGATTGTAAGGTGAACGGCTTTCACATCAAAGCCTTCGTTGACTCAGGTGCTCAATTCACCATCATGAGCAAAGCCTGCGCCGAACGATGTAACATTCTACGCCTTATTGATAATCGGTGGTCGGGCATAGCTCGCGGTGTGGGTACTCAAAAGATTTTGGGCAAGATTCATTTGGTTCAATTGGAAATTAGTGGTGATTTTCTGCCTACATCATTCATGATCCTAAAACACCAGCCAATGGACATGCTTTTAGGATTAGATATGCTTCGGCGGTACCAATGTAAGATTGATCTACAAAAGAATGTCCTCCACATTGGCACCACAAAAACCGAAACTCCTTTTCTTTCCGAAAGTGACATACCCAAGTTTGCAGAGAAGGACGATGAGAAGGCTCTACAGAATGCTATACAGAACTCATTGAGTTCTAAAGCTAGTACCTCGGCCGCCTCTACTTCCTCTATCTCGAACGCCATGGCGGACAATACTCAATGTAAGTTTTTGAAAATTGCTCTTGTTTTGAAACATTTAGATCGATTGTGCCTTTTTTTCCTTTTGGTTTATATTCAATCTTTTCTTTCAATAAATAGCAGCATTCGCAACAAAAAAGCAACATCCTGAGTCGGTCATAAACGAACTGGTCAAGATGGGCTTCTCCAAAGAGGACGTCATCCAAGAGTTGGACTTTTTCGATGGCGATGGTGATAAGGCCATGGCCTCACTCTTTGCCAAGTCGATTAAGATACCGTCCACTTCAGTGAATTCGACAAAGAAAAGTTAGGACCAACATCAACACAATGTTTATCTACTGTGTTTGGGACTAGTCGCAAGTGTCAGACGGTTTCATTAATCTTACTTTATTTTAGGCAATCTTTTTAATTTGTAATTCATTTCTATTATTGTCTTCTGTCCCTGCCTTTGCTTTTTTTTCGCTTGCATTAAGATCAATTGGGAAAATAATTCATGACTAACTGATGTCTTTGCTGGTGTCGGTGATTGTATTCTAATTCACAACACACACACATACACATACACACACAAATCTCCCCCCCCTCTTCTTATCATAATTTTCTTTTTCTTCATACACACACACACTAACACCTTTAATATTTCGTTTTTAATATTTTTCATTTTATATTTTTTTGCTTACAGAAAATTTTTTTTCTTGTCCTAAGCTCGTCATATCCTTTAACGAATAAAAAAAACTTTTGGTACAGAAAAAAATATAAAAAAAAAGAAAGAAAACTTAGATATACCAAGAAATGTTATCTAATTTTAACTATTTGATTGCTTTTCTTTAGCTCGTCTTCCATTTCCTGTTTTCTTTCATTGCCCTGAAGGGTTGACTTTAGTGTCCTTTTCTTCGTTACCTAAGAACGAAGAAGAAGAAGAAGAAGAAGAAGCAGAAGCAGAACGGAGAAGAGCGCGAAGGAAAGGAAACAAAATGTTCTTCCTTCATTGCTTAAAGCTATTTGGTTGGTTTTAAAACATTAAGACATTTGTCTGGTAAACATGTCACAATTGTAATAGAGTCGTAGTTGGGTAAGTTTTTTTAAAGAAGTTCAAATGAACACTAAAAATGTCCACACACACACACACCCAGCCACATACGACATATTTCTATTTTTTTATATATTTGAATTTTAACTAAATTTAGCAAAATCATAGGCTGATTGTACTGATTAAGAATTTAAAAATTGGAACATAGCAGCTGAATTAGAATAGAAGAAACAAGAACAGCGAACATTTGGGTAATTTTGAATTTAGACGACATCACGAGAACATTTAAAATCTAGCTTAGCGAAAATTCCTGAGATTAGTTTGGCCAACAATTTCATTAAAAAAAACAAAAAAAACAACGAAAAGATTATTTAATCAGAATTTTGCTGCTAGTACGTGTGAGTGTGTAAAAGGATATTTTTAAAGAATTTAAAATTCAATGTTTCTCAAACAATTTCCTTGTTTTCCTTTCTCTTTCTCTCCTTTTTATATATATATATCTATTTTGGCGCCTACCTTTAATATTAATTTAAAGTTTAATGCTAAAATGTTAACTCTAAAAATAAGTAGCACAAACCAACTGGTAAAACAATAAAATCCTTTTTATTTGACGATTGGTTTTGATGATTGAAAAGGCAACGATAAACAATGAACCAAAAATTGATTACAATCTTATTCCCATTTAACCCATTTGTGTTATTAATCATATTATTATTATTATTATTATTATTGCTGTTGCTGCTGTTGGACATTATCTTACGTCATTCTAAAGATAATAGAATAGTATTCATTCTTTATAAAAAGATTGAATTATTCATTATCGGGCGATGAACATTAGATGATAGAAGACACAAAAAAGATGAAATCTAATATTAGAATGTAAAAAATAGCAAAACAAATATGAAATCAACAAAGAAAAAATTGAAAATAATATAATTCATTCTGTAGTGTGTGTGTGTGTGTGTGTGTGTAGTGCCGGTCAAATGGAGATATACTTTGGTTTGGAAACACTGCCTTATGAATAGAAATAATACACTAGTCTCAATGTGAAAGTAAGGCATCTTTTAATGTAATGATAAGAGACCACTAACGAATATGACAACCTACCGGCGTGTACATAAGTTAATGTCAATAGTAATAATAATAATAATATACATAAAGCAAATGAATATATGAATTTATATTAGAATTTCCAATGCCCATCTCCAAGTAAAGGAATCTCATGCTGGTCATTCCTTTACATTTTATTCTCTTGCTTTTTTAAATTCTCTATATTTTTCTCCTCTCTCTCTCTCTCTCTCTCTCTCTCTCTCTCTCTCTCTCTCTCTCTCTCTCTCTCTCTCTCTGTTTTTCTCTCTCACGACACAATTTTCAAAACTATATACCACCTGGAGTTGTAATATAAGCTTGTCTTTAAGAAATATCTACAAAGGTAACCAAATTTTTGTTTAAAGTATAAAACTTTGGATTCTGTTTTAGAATTAAATCATTTTGATTTAGAACTTTATCAAAGTTTTACATTGTTCATTCCGACTTCCTTTCAATCAACATTTGTACCTTTGCATCTTTGCTGATTTCAAGCACATAAAGTTAAATGAAAAGAATATTCTTATCCGTATTGGTATTAGTGGTCAGCACCACTGAGTCAATATTATCGGCGAACATACCCGTACCATTCAGCTTGGAGAATGATGGACTTCGTTTGGCACCAATCAATTATGCTAACAATGGCCTTGAGGAATTGATGGCTAAAGATGTTGATCCAAATAAGACGACCGATAGTAGTAATAATAAATCTTTAATGCTTTCCAACAAAGTCAAATTTGCAATGTTAAACGATAATAATCGAAATGAATTTTGGGAACGATTATTCATGGAACGACCAAGGAAAAAGGAGTTCTTCAATCGTGATCTGGCTGGCCGTTTAGCCATGTTCGATCTGCTCGATTCGGTAAATCAACTCTTTCTAGGTCCTTTAAATACAGACGAAGTGACCAGAGCTCATGCACCATCATGGCCAATGTTCAAGAGGCAACTTATTCGGCCAAGGTATACCAAGAAACATCGAGACATTCTTCGTGGATTAGCTTTGAAACGATCGGGAACGAATAACTATGAGTCTACCTAGAACATATGCATATTTCTTTTCAGCTATTATCGTTGTTTCTCTAAAAAATAATAATAATAACTTATTAGTAATAAGTATTTAATTATAAACTTAGCTGATAGGATTGGAAACAAGAACTAAAAGAAACAGACATAATAATTTATTTTTATTTTCGTTTGCTTAGATTCTCATGCACATGCAAATTTTAATTAACCACATTTGTTCTCAATGCTATTGTTAAGTTTGAACACAAGAATTCAAAGAGCTAAGAAGGTTTGATAATTATTTCATTCTATAATAATAATAATAATAATAATAAATACTAATTGTTTTCCTTTCAACTACTTGTTTCCTAATACCCAAGACAATTGTAATATTTTTATTTTTTATTTAATTCATTAAAGATAATAAAATAAAATAAAGGAAGATAGTATATATTGAAGAATCACATTGCACCTCGGTACCCGATTCTATTGAATCGTATCGAAGCAGGCTTTAAGAAGAGGATTCAACTTCCTCCTCTTTCCCCTTCTTGGGTTCAATTGAAAGAAGGGAAAATGTTAATTTTTAAAATTTAGAGTGTCAAGGTTGTACACTGTAGGTATATAGAGCATACATGCCACTTGCATGTCTGCAGCGTGCAAACTTGTCGTTTTCTAATTGTGCCTCTTTTGCACGTTTGACAATATCAAACAAAACAACAACTTCATTCCCATCGGTGGTGATGGTGATGCTAATGTCTTACTTTATTTGTATTCTTTCTTATTTGTTTACATCTCCTTGTTCACTATTGTAATCATGTCATCGCCAGTGGTGGTAAAACGTCGTTGGAATCATTTGAATAAGGTACTCTCTCGTAGTGGACCCTTTGTACAGACAGAATTTGATCCCGATGCAGGTGTAGCCGCTTTGACTGACCTTAAGATATTGGTAGTTGGTGCCGGTGGTCTTGGCTGTGAAATATTGAAAGGTCTATCGATGATGGGCTTTGTTGATATTCACGTCATTGATTGTGATACTATCGATCTCTCAAATCTGAATCGACAATTTTTGTTTCGAACAAAAGATATTGGACGTAGTAAAGCTGTGGTGGCTGCCGAGTTTATCAATAATCGAGTTGCTGGCTGTCGGGTGGTTCCTTATGAATGCCGTATCGAGTCAAAGGATTTAAAATTTTATAATCAATTTAATATTATTGTTTGTGGTCTGGATGCCATTGAGCCAAGGCGTTGGCTGAATAACACCATTTTCAGTCTCTTGGAACCTTCATCGGATGGTAATGGAGCCATGGAAGGTATTGTACCTTTTGTAGATGGAGGTACTGAAGGCTTCAAGGGTAACGCTCGTGTAATTATACCAAGCATGGACTATCCGTGCATTGAATGTATGCTGGACTTATACCCACCTCGAGTCACTTTTCCTCTTTGTACAATCACACAACGGCCACGGTTACCAGAACATTGCATCGAATATGCTCGAATAATTCGTTGGCCAAAAGAGCTACCGTTTGGTGATGTCTCATTAGATGGTGATGATCCAAGTCATTTGCAATGGGTCTATGATAAGTCACTAGAAAGGGCCAAAGAGTACGACATTGAGGGTGTTACATATCGCTTAACACAGGGTGTGGTAAAGAACATCATACCGGCTGTGGCCTCTACCAATTCTGTAATTGCTGCCGCCTGCGTAACCGAAGTATTTAAATTGGCCACTGGCTCAGCACCCTATCTTAACAATTATCTAGTTTTCAATGATTCCTGTGGCATCTACACCTACACCTATCAGGCGGAACGAAAGCTAACATGTGTGGTTTGTAGCAATCTTCCAATCAATCTAACACTCACTCGTCAATGTACATTGGCCGGCTTTATTGATCAAATGGAAAAAGATTATTTTATGGTGAAACCTTCAGTGACCACTGTCAGCAATAATACAGGCAATCCCATGACGCTCTACATGTTCAGTTTGCATGCTCAACTTTCTGAAAATCTAACCAAAACTATGGAACAATTAAATATTCTCAGTGGACAGCACATTAGCGTCAGTGATCGTACACAATCGAAAACGTTCATTGTTAAGTATTGATGTTTGTTTTCCCTTTGAAACTTAATCCTAGAATGGATTCAATGTGATTGATTAAACTTTTAAATCTATTCTAACGATTGAAAATCAATGATATACTTCCAATGTGTCAATTCATATATATATATATGTATGTATGTATGTATGTGTATGAATCTAAGCATGCTTTTGTCTCCATTGAAATGCTAACATTTGAACAAGAATTGTTGATGTTCATGTGTTAAAAAAAAGTATCTTTTAATTATATTGGAATTACCATTGGCTAATCAAAATGTGAAAGGAATTCAACTAGAACAAGTAAGCATTGTGTTGTTCAAGTTGAATTATCTTTAGTTTTTAAATGTTCAAGAAAAATTGTTCAATAAAATGATGTGACTCATAAAAGAGTATTCCAAGGAGTAAACAGAATAAGAAGTAATGAATTAATGAATGGAATGACAAAAGTATGTAAAATAGAGAGTGATTAAGAAAAGAAAAGAATAGATTATCGTTCACTTTGATCTACCGATAGCAGAAGTTGTATACCAATTCAGCAGAAGTACATTGAACAACGTCTTTCAAGACTCATCTCAATGTAGCTATCAAAGTTATCGACTTGTGGTAAACGATGGCGAGTATATTGAACATGAGTATTGTTATTGTTGTTGCTGCTGTTGCTATTGTTGTCAAAGGCAGCACTAGCAGTGGTCGATTCATAGGTGAAATAATCACGTCCAGGACGTGAACTATAATCACCACCAGCATTGTCAATGAGACGTTGTTGTAAGATGGCTTGAATATGTGAACGAGCCCGTGAGGCAGCCAGATGGGCATAATAGACTGGTGTTGGTATTGAAATTGAACGTGAACAGCAGGCGTACAGATGACACAAATGATTGGTGAGCGTTTGTATATCATCAGCGGACATTTCATTCTCATCCAGTAATACTAATGAATGAATTAATAACATCGATAATAACAAAATACGATCATTTCATTCAAAAGTGAAATATAAATGAACAACTTACCACAATAATGAGAGGGACGTGAAGTACCTTGAATGCCAGTATGTGAACATAGGTAAAAGTCAAAGTTCTTTGAATTTACCACCTCGGTATCGACTACAGTACCCGGCGGGACATTGCAGCCTTTACCCACGCCATCTTCTGTATTGTCGGGTATGAAACGTGTGTGATGACGCTTTTGTACAACTATGAATGTTAGCTTAGGCTGATACTCTCCACGATAACGATTGAGTGCCTCCTTGATGAGACGAACCTCCTCGTCGAACACTGTACGAAATTGGCTTTCAGAGACGCCATCACGATAGATTACAATTCGATCGGGTAGCGTCTTCACCTTCGTCTCATAAGCCACCAACAATTCAAGGATCATTTTATCAAGCTCTTGAATGATCTCCTGACGGAAATATTTTTGCACTTTTACCGAGGCAATGTAACGAGTGAAGTCAGGTGTATAATTGGCTACAAGCGCCGCAATCGAGGGACGTCTTGATGTTTTCGTAACATTAGCCAGTGATGGATGGATCACATCAACACCCACTACCATCAACTTCTCGTAATTGTTGGCCATGAAAGTTGGTAATTTCTCACGGATTGTGGACACATTCACACCGCCCAGTTTAATGTTGATCTTCTGCAATACATTGGTGGCAATCGAAGCATTCATACGATTAACATTTGTCTGGCGCATGCACTGCGTTGAAATGCCATAGTCAACATCACCAATTTTTTTTATAGCATTGTATTGCTGCTCAATATCACAGCCGATAAAGAACACTAAATCAACCTTGCCGAAACATTGAACAATGTTCGAAAAGAGACTTTCCAACGTCTTTTGTTCAAAACTATATTCGATACGTTTTGGCTGTGCCACGGTCATTCCAAATGACTCGCCAGTGCGCATTATCATCTCAAGGAATTTATCAACGTTCGGCTCGTCTATGGAAATCATTTTGATGAGCACCCAATTGGTTAGCTTGGCAGGCTTATAGAATTTGGTGATTCGCCATCGACCAGCTGACACGGGAAGCTCATCATCGCCTCCTACCAAAGTAGACGCCTCAAGAACTCGAGCACCAATAATAACCGGTTTCTCGCTTACATTGATGCCAAAGTCAGGCAGATAATTACTCTCCTTCCCGTAATAAATCAACTCCTGGGCATTGGTGTTAATAATTTCGAAACGTTCGCTAGGAAGAATTGCCGCTGCATTTCGTATCATGTCCACCTTCTCCTTTGTGCTCATCTTCTTCACCTTTTGGTCGGGGACTAAACGACATACCTCAGCTGGAAAGTAGATGAAATCATTTTTACCACGGCGTACTTTGATACAAGCCAAGTCAGGCCATTTCAGAGGTTGATAAACTTTGGAGAAGTATTCAGCAACATTGGTTATTCGATTATTCTCCTGTGAATTGACGAACGTAATCTTATTGGCCGACTCCAATGTCAGTCCAAAGATTCTATACTTTCGTGGATTAGGCAGATGGCTTACTTCAAACTGATAGTCTTTAACGATTGTCTCCAGCTTACGACGTACAAAGTCATTCCAACGCTGAGCACCACATTCTCTCATTATCAACATAATGCATTGATCCAATGTGTATGGCTTTAAGAAAAGAGCACAGGTACGATCAAGAATTAGCTGAAGACCAGACGAACAGGCTTGAACCGAAGAGAAGATTCCATAGCTGATCTCTTTCAATGTTGAGATGCTATAGCGAACATCATCTTTGGATGGTGTATAAAAACTGGATCGTCCCACCAGGAAGCGCATCGTCAGGAAAAGATGTCGTACAGCCAAATTGATCAATCTAATCATTTCGGAATGTTCTTCGTCTAATGGATTCTTATTGAACTCTTGGAGAATTTGCAACAAATGTCGATTGACCATTTTAAGACTGATTTCATAGTTTTTTACCATCTCATTGCCATTACCATTGTTCTCCTCCTTGCCTAGTGTTATCAATAGTTTGGTCAATTTATCATCGATGGTCGGCAGCATGTCTGAGGTGTAAATGCATGAGACACCATCATAGATGTAGGCAATATTGTTAAATATACCACCTTCACCAGAATTGACTTCAACGGCTTTTCTCAAAACTTCCCGATTGTTCATCTCCGTCTTGATCTTATGAGCATTACTATTAACAACATTACCACCACATCGTTGATTACCAGCGGTAATAGGAAGACCTTGATCACCATGAGGATTGACTTGATTAATCGATAAGTAGTAAGAATAGATCATCTTGTCCGTATCATAAGACACCTTATAATGATTACTGATCAACATGATCGGCTGACCCAATGTTCCCTTCGATATCCGGCTGGTAAGTTCAAAATGATTTGTCTTTTCCTGTGTCATAATTAATCTATAAGATAGCTTTGATCTATACAATTGAATGATTACAATTAATCAAATTTTTATTTTTGTAAAAATTTTGATTTCAAAGTATACAATCGAGTCAAAATGAAAAAGCATTAATTAAAGGTCGATGTTCTTTATAAGATAAAATGTTTGCTTTTCAAACTTTTACTCATTCGAAAATTCTAAATTATAATCTTATTTGTTTTCCGCTTCCAAACATTAATAAAATTCGATTTTATTATTTAGATAAAGAATATTTTATATCTAAAAATCTTTTTTTTATATTTAATAACAATTCTTTTAGATTTGTTTTAATTAAAAATTAGAATTGTAAATGTTATCCAATGTAGTTCTTGAAGAACACTTCTCTTTTTCCATTTGAGTTAAGATATTCTTCTTCCTTCATTTTAAGCGCCAACTTTATATATAGGTTCAAACTATTGAATCGCTAAACATTATCATTCGATACTATCGGTCATTGATTTATTATTAATAATAATATTATTATCATCTAGAATTATTACCCATCATCACCTTGAAATAATCGATATTTTAAGGTAGCTCCATTTAATAACTATTGTGTTCTTTTTTTGTTTTTGTTGGGTATTTTAGATAAATTGAAAGAACGTAAGCGAATATTAAAATTAGGGAAGTAGATGGTAACCAAACATATCAAGCTATTGTGTTTTTTGAATGAGAATACAAAAGAGCCAATGAAATCGCATTTTTTTTTAATTTTCTTTTGTTGTTGCTGGTGCAAGCACTCGGATAAGGAAAATGAATCCAGTCCTTTTTGAAAAGGAAACGAAATGATTCAGCATCATTGCTTTTTACTAAGCTTTCTACACACGCACACATACACACACACACACACATACATACATACAAATACAAAGATATTTAAACAGGAAAGCATTTAAGCAAGAAATAAAAATGATCTGGCGAATTTTATTTTATTTCATCTTCCCCTCAAGGAGGAAGAAGAAGAAGGAGAAAAACATTAAAGTAGTTAACCTGTCAGTTTTTATCGTTGATGCTTCTTGAACAGACATAGATGATGGGCAACAGCTTGAGAAGACAATCTTCCCATGAGAGTTTCAGTAATAAAGCACCAATGTTATTATTCATTATTGGCTCATTCATTGCTTTGGCCATGATCAGGCCAGGTATGTTTTATGATTATTATTACTATTTTTATTGTATTATTCTTAATATTATTATTATTGATTTGAATTGAAATTCTATTAACTTAAAACAAATGTTCACAGTGGATTCAGTGAAATGTTACATCTGTGAATTTAACATCAATTATTGCAAAGATCCACATTGTTATACCAATCCAGACATCTGCTCGGCGAGTGCCTTCAGCTCCGTCTTGGCACCGATTCAAGAATGTCCAAGGAATTGTATGCTTAAGGCAGTTACCAATCCAGCTGGTATTGTACTCAAATGGAAACGATTATGTGCACCAGCCAATGATCTAACGAAGGGCTTCCAATGTCGTATCGATTATATCTTTGGCGCCCGTATTGAGCAATGCACTTGTGACAAAGATTTTTGTAATGCTTCCTTTCGATCACAACCGTTATCATTAGATATTGTTCTTGCCCTTTCATTATCATTGATTCTTTTATTCTCAAACACATTCCGTTTATAATAAATGTCAAATCGATATATTTTACAATCATTTGTTTTTTTTGTTGAAGCAAATGAAGATTGACTAACCAAACATTCTAGTTTTTTTTGTATTTTTGCTTTTGTCCTCTCTTTCCCTCTCAGGTAACTTCTTGTTGTCTTTTGTTGTTGTTGTTGTTGTTGTTGTTGTTGTTCTTTGTTGACAATAAGCTATCAATCTTCATAACACAACAGCAGCAGCAACACCAGTAACAGCAACAAACAATATCTTAACTTAGATTTAAATTATTTTTTAATTAAAAAAATTTGTTTATATGAAATTAAATGTTTGCTTTTTTTGTTGTTTGTAAATGTAGGAGGAGAGGGGGGGGGAGAAGAAAGAAAAGATAAAAAAAACGTTTGTGTACAGAGATGAGTGACAGTTGAGATGAAAGGTAGACAATGAGTTTGCAAAATAAATTAAAATCCAAAGTTGAGTAGAAATTTGATTTTAAAACACTTCATTCACTTTAACTTAGAATTCTTAGGCGATGAAAGTGTACAAGGTGAATTGGCCAATATCTCAGCCAGATAGGATGTACCAACTCGATGATGATGATAATGATGATGAGGAAAACCATCGTTCGTCAATGGACCAAAATGAAGGAGATATGGTTCGTTTAGGAAGCATTTCTGTACGCCCAACTTGGCAATCGATGAATCGATGCTTTGCCTTGATTTGAGTGAGCTGTTGGTGAATTTTGAATAGCTTGAATTAATATCGAATGACTTGTTACTGGATCGGGAAAGACGGTTGGGTAGACATCGCCAAAAGTCGGCTTCAGTTCTCATCTTTGACACGCCCATTATGATCACTGAAAGAAAGATGAGCCCACCACCTAGGGCCGATGTCCAATAGAGTGGTTCGTTTAGGATGGCAATTGAGAAAACAAAGCTAAGTACCACACAGAGCGCCTGCACAACAGCAACCGCCCCAGCATTCTCCAACTTTAACGCCATCGCTATGCACAATTGATCACAGCAACTACAAAATGCTGCTCATTCGAACGAAGTGATTAGATTCAATTCAATTAAAGTTTTATTAATCAATAGAAAATAGACTCACCAGCAACAACAATCAGACACCAGGCTACTAAACTAGGCATCTTAAAAAGCTGCAAGGCTCCAAGACTAATAGTGCCAAAGAGAACATTTGAAAGGGAGAACCAAAAGACGACCACTGGTGCCGGTGTTTGGTGCAATTTTTTCATTGAAATCATTGAAATCGATATAGCGACAGCGGCAAACAATGCTAAGGCAAGACCAGGCCAGGTGTCGCTAAGCTGGCTGGAGCCATTAGAAACAGTGGCATTGTTTAATGTTAAAACAATCGATGATTCAAACGAATGATTGGTTTGAAGTTTACTAATTGTATCATTAACAATGCCTGAGTCAGCTATTGATAACAATCTATCATTGCTACTGTTCGATTGCTTATGGTTTGAAGTAAAATGAAAAAATTGAAAAATTAAACTAGGCCGACCGATGAGAATGACGCCGAAGACAGTTAGTATGGCATTGAAGCCTTGCACTAAACCAAATGGTTCGTTAACTAAAAACTTTGCAAATATTGCTATGAAGACCGGCGAAGTGAAACGTAACGTTGTAGCGTCTCCCATTGAAATATATCGATAAGCTGAATAGAATGAAGCCAACGATAATGTTCCAAGAAGGCATCTAATGATAATTAGGATGATTGAACAATTACTTTGTTGTTATATAACATCAATAATGATAATCAAACCTTGAAGCAAGAAATATACGTTCACCCGGCCATCCCAAAAGAATGCGCCAGCTTGAGTTTGTTTTGTTTTCATCTTTAATCTTATAACAATTAAGAATAATAAGAAAATAAACCAACGATACAATTGAGGAACTAATATAATCAATGAAAAAAAAAGAAAACAAAAGAAAAATTGATTAATTCAAATGTCAACGACAACAAAAGTGTTTATAAATGAAACAATCGATGTTAATAAATCATGGCTGATCATTACGTCAACAAAGAACAAAATTTCTTTAATTCCTGTAAACAAAAAAAAACATAAACCAACTTGCATGATAGTCAAATAAGATCAATTTCACAATTGATTTGGTTGTCAAAGTGTTTACAACATTATGTAATCATTTTGCTCCAAACGAGTGATTTAATTAGCTCACACACACCACACTCTTTGGATTATGTCATCGATCTATGATCTACAATAATCGATGTCGCCATCGATTCAACAACAACAACAGCAACAGCTACGACATGAATTCGATTATATATTTTTTTTTGTTTTCTTTTGTTGTCTATGCAATCTACTTAATTGTTGACCTTAACTATGTATATTTCAATATTATGCCTCAATTATCACAAAAGGCAAAATGATAATAATAATAATAATAATAATAATAATCGAGCGTTGATAATAATGTCGTTTCTACAATGACTTAATGACATCATCTGGGCGTCCTTGTAATACTGAGACACTTTTATTTTCATTCGATGTTTCGAAGATGATTTTGGCTTTCATTCATTTTTTTTTCAACTAAAAATCAAAAACAAAAAAATAAACAAGCAAATTGATAATAAATAAATAAATAAATAAAAACAAACTGAACTTGAACTTGAGAAACTTGTTGGAAATGGAAGACATAATTAATTAACTTTGAACCTGTATATTTATAGTAAATTAATTAATTATAATTAACTGTAAGTTAGTAAATGAATGTATTCATTATTTATAATCGTGATAATATTCATTCAATGGTCGTTGATGCTTTTGCTTATTTTGTTTTTGATCGATAAAAAGAAAAAAGAAAGAAAAAGAAGAAGTCCATCTTACCTAAATGTTAACGTCTCAAGGGCGTGCACCTCACTGTTCAGCTTGAACACCAGTCCCATGCACGACCAGAAGATAACCGAAAAGAGGGCGAATAGTAAGCCAACGAATTGAAGGCGTTCAAGACGTTGCCATAGGCCCGATAGTAGATGATTACTTAGCACATGCTCTACCAATGGTGTGGTAGATATCGCTGGCGATGGTGGTGGTGTTAAGGAGGCGGTTGAAGGTTTGCGTAATTTTTCCTCGATGATTATTGTAGAGATGCCTTCCTTTTCAATCACAGACTGATTCGATGATGGTATCTTCTCATCTGATGTTAATAATAAGTGATGGAATTATTTTTATTTTTATTTTTGTATATTTTGTTTTCTATTTTTATTTAATATTTCTTTCTCATGCACAACAACAAAAAAGTAAGATATTGAATCGATTAAATAAAATTGAAATCAATCAGCATGCTGTTGGCTTATTTAATAATTGAATAATAATTAATAAATGAAAAGAAATATTATTGAAATGATTGAATATTGGCTTACATAACACATCCTGTCTACAGGCTTACACGGCAACTTTAATTAAGCCCTAATCGAGCACATAAGTTTACCAATTATGGCTTAAATTAAATAAACAGCCACTAAACGCTAATTGATTCAATTCAAGTTCAAGGATAATTTCTGCTTCAATTGATTTGATTCGATTCAATTCTTATTTATTTATCGATTAACCAATTCATATAGTAAAGTAAATTATAAGAATAATTTAAACATAATCACACTTACCATGATTGTTAATAAAAAAATTTTTGATTATCTCGATTAGCCTCATGTTTGATGGTGCTGTAGCTGTCGCTGTTGTTGTTGTTGTCGTTTGTGATATGTTGTAAGTTTTCTAATTTGAATTAAATTAAACTAATATTATAATGTTTGCCTTCTTTGCATACTTTGAACTTTTTTTCTCAATAGATTTAAATCATTAGGCGATGTCTTTCTTTTTCAACTAATTTTTCTCTTGGATCGTTGTATTGTGATTTATCAAGATGATAATAGTAATAATAATAATAAATATAAAGGAACAGCAGTTTGTCTATTTGGTTTTTGGAGGCTTCTCAAGATGTGTTGAACTAATTAGATTCAGCCTCGTCTTAAAAAAAAATATTACTTCCTGTATTTTTCAACTGTTTAGAGCTATACTCAATGTCTAATTTGTAATGGAAATGATAAGACAAAGATGTTGAAGAAGCCAATCAGAAGAAGAAGAAGAAGAAGAAGAAGAAGGAGAAGAAGAAGAGGAAGAAGAAGCAGATGATGATGATTATGGTGAGAAGGAGGAGGATGGTGATGACGATGGTGGAGAGGAGACAAAGGCTAAGCAAAATATTTGAATAAGTAGGTTCCAAGCGTTGACATTATCAATTAGATCAACTTGTTTACTAACAATAAAGCAGTACTGTCTATGTTTTCCTTTATCAGCCAATCAGCTTCAAATGAGGTTTTCGTTGTTATTACATAATCGTTTTAAACTATTTCTTTTTTTCCAACAAGAAAGAAATAAGATATATTTGCTTTTGCTGTTGTTGTTGATGATGGTGATGATGGTTTTCGTTGTTGTTCGTTACTATGCTATTCTTTCCTTCCTTCAATCGTTTGTTATTTTTTTTTTGAAACAAAAAAAATGTTTTTGAGCAAAATGAACCTGAAAAAAATCAACAACAACAACAAAAAAAGAAGAAGAAACAAAACGATGACAAAAGAAAGAACAATTATGAGAAGAAAGAAAACGATTTTAATCGATGGAGAAGAGAAGGACAAGAAAATAAAGATATCTTAAGGAAGGAAGGAAGGATGAGAGAAAATACTAAGGGCATGAGCACACACACACACACACACACAAGCTCATTTCAATCATGTAAACTTGATCGATTGTGTTTTGGACAAATTC
>CAJUYD010000173.1:0-22556 GCA_910591665.1 Ectemnius continuus
GAAAGATATAGACAAGAGGCGTCTATTTATTCCTTATATGCTAATCATTCCTCCAAAGGAATCCTTGTTTTTAGCAGATAGTATAATTATATGGCACCAGAGACTTGATTACATCGATGACAATACCATTCCAACCATAATATTAATACCATATTGTTTCTGAATGATTGGAATATCAAGTCAAATAAAAGAAATACATTCAATGTATGCTACTTTGGACATCAAACTATGAAGTTTCACATTCTTATTGTGAAAATAAGAAGAATGTCAAACAGGTGAAAGGTGTCATAGTAATTTATGACATATGAACAATATTTTATGATTTCTAAAGATAAACATAGTTCAATGGGAAACGTGTTTATTTCCTACAAAACTAAAGAAAAAATATTTTTGTCTATGAAACATTTGGTGGAAAAAGTTAAAAAAAATGGCACGAACAAGAAGATTATCTTCATTAGAACTGAAAATGGGAAAGAATATATCATCAAAGATATCGAGAATCTTCTAACAAGCCTTAATATCATGCATGAAAAATCACCAGCTTGTACAACAACAAAAAACAAGGAAATGGTATGGCTGAAAGAAGAAATCATAGATTGTGTGAAACAATGCATGCTTTACTGTTCTATTCTAATCTTCAAGATAATAATAGAATATTATTATGAACTGAAGCATTAGCTATAGCAGTATATATTTGGAATAGAGTTCCAACTAGAAAACCAAAAGACAAAACTTCATACAAAATGTTATATGGTTTTGGAATGTTTTTTTGAAAACAATGTTTTTTTACTTTGTATTGAAAAAAAAAATGTTTAAGTTCCACCGAAAACAAAAGGTAGAGGTCGATCTGTTGGACCAAATAATAAAAAAAAATACAGATTAGTCAGGGGAGGTGAGCCAACAAAAATCAACATCTAAATATATAATCTTAAAGAGTAATGGGTCCTGTTATATGGTCTTCGAAATAACAGAAAATTAACTGCTTCAGCCACTTCTAGAGGTAGAGATGATATCATTGGCTGTGAGGCATTGAAGCAGATATTATTGTTAAAATTCTTGGTAATATCTTTAGAGATTAAAATAATCAAACCTATTATAAGGACCTTCATTGATAATCAAGCAGTTATAGCTATATCCAAAATTCGAGAGATACATAAAAAGAACAGAGTAGATAAGTTTAAGAATACATCGAAGTCAGACAAGAATAGGAAAACTCAAATCATATTATGTATACTCTATGTGTCGACACGAAGCAACATCCTAAATATAATTACAAATAGTTGTGGCACGTATCGATCTGACAAGATTGGTAGATATGTGTGGGCCTTTATTGCAAAAGGAAATGTTAGAAATAACCCAAGTCGATTACAGTTTGAGTGTTTCCCTTCTATTATTAATAATAGAACATAGAATATAATCTAGGAATAGAACTCTACAAGGTGTTCTATTCTAATTAGCTATTGGGCGCTATATAACCAGGGTGCCATAGAGTATTAACACAATTTGTTATTTTCATAATTACTATTATTGTATCTCAATATATGTAGTATTAAACTTACAACAATACGAATGTATATATATATTTAATTATTAAGTAATTAGCAAATTTGTTAATTAAATTATTTTATCACAATAATAAAATTAACATCTGTTAAAGTTTTCAATTAGAATTTGTTTTGATAAATTGTTTTTTAATATATATATTTATTTTTTATTTTTTATTTTTTTTTAGATTATTTTTTGAGTTTGTTTATAATATTTCACGTCGAAGGAAAATCTTCAAATAATTTGAAATAGAATGTTGTGTAAATTGTTTTACCGTTTAAGACTTAAACTAAAGAATAATATTTGATTTATTTGTTTATTTTTTGAAAAAAAAAAATGAAAAAAAAAAGTTTGAATAGATCATCACGTTTACATGCTCTCAATGTTTTATATTAAAAAAAAGAAAAAGAAAAAAAAAAGAAAAAAAGTATAACTAAATAAACATTTACATTGCTGTTAGCTGTTAGTTCTCCGTTTCATTTCACATTGCGTTATTTTTTTATTATTATTATTAATTTTATCTTTAACAAAATTATTATTTTGTAATTTCTTAAAAAAAAGGGTAAACGAATGAAAAAGATAAAAACAATGCAACTTAAAATTGAGCAATCAAAATTTTATTTTATCATTTGAGAAGAAGGCTAAAAGGTTCTATAGTATTCAAAATACTTTAATTAGTAATAATTAAAATATTTTAGTAAATTTAAACCTAAAGATCAGACAAGCAAATATATTTTTATACAAAAAAAAACATTCTTTTTTTGTTGTTGTTGTTGTAAAGTAATTTAGTGTTCCCATTATCATACTTTTTTAATTAATTATTAGATTTGTGTTAGTAAGTTCATTTTTGTTTCCCTATTCTTAAAAACATTTTTTTTTCTAAACGAAAAAAAAAATAAGAAAGCAAAAAAAAAGAAACACTGTCACTTCTTATTAGTTTTTAATTTTATTTATTTATTTTTAACTTTTAATTTTTATTAAGATAAATTTTAATTTAATTATACAATTGGCCTGATAGATTAAACCACACAAATTTATTGCTGTAATTGTTTGATTTTTTTATTTGTTGGTTTCTAAGATGAACAACAACAAAAAAACAATAAAACATGCAATTAATTTATTTTAATTAATTTGATTTTAAAAAAACGAACGACAGCTAAAATAATAACAAAAAAAAAACTTATTTGCAGTGATTTTTTGTTTGCTCCAATGTAGTGAATAAAACGTTGACTGGGTCGATAAGTTTGAGTACTTTGAACTAAATCATTGCCTAGAAAGTAGCTGATTAGAATTACACGTGAGTTCTGACATTGAGACTAAACGCTTTAGTTTTAATTGTTGAATTACAATGGTAAGCTATGATCTAATTTATTGCTATCCTACATGTGTAGACATTAGTAAGAATTTACATTTGTTCAAATTAAATCAGCTAACTTTCTCTCTTTATTTCACTTAAGTCTTTTATAATTTCCCTTTCCTTATCCCTAAAACAAATTGTTATATTGTCTTTGTGTTTTGTTTATTATCTTTGTCGGTGTAAATTAATGGCTTGTAATTGACCATTATTGTTTGTGATTGTTTTCTTTCTCATTTTACTTTGCTTTACATTGTTTTTTTTTGTTTTATTTTATGTTTTGTTTATTTATTTTTGTTTTCTTTTTATTTTAAATTTTATAAAATAAATTTATATTCAATAAAAATGTTTGTTTCATTTTTGTTATTTTTTTCATTCTTTCTTTCTGTTGGCTTAAATTATTAATTTGTTAGTGAGTATTTTGTCACTTATTATTAGCTGAAAATAGTTTCAATAATTCTTTTATATGATGAGTTTTGGTTGGTGCTTGTTGTCAATGTTTCAAGCAAACAGACAGACAAACGGACAGACGGACAGACAAAGTAGCATATATATTTTTCCATAGAAAACATTAACAAAAAACAAAAAATGTGATGTTAGCAATTCAATTCATAACAACGTTTATTGATCTCTTTTACGATTTTCTTCTTATATTTTGAGACAAGAAATTCGTTTAAAGAAGAAGAAGAAACAAAAAATAAGAGATAATACAATAACAACAACGAAAAGTTTCAAAGACCATCCGTTGCCGTTGCTGTAGTAGTAACTTTATTTTGTATTAAAACTAAAAAAAAAACTAACTTTTTCATTGTTTATAACAAAAAAAAGGATTATTCTTTTTAATAACGTTGTTGACATTTCTATTTTTTTTGTGTTCATACTCATTTATTGTTACATTGTCATCATTCACTCTTTGATTTACGCTTAAATATATCATTTAGATATATAGATATATTGCTTGTTTTGTTACATCGATATCTAAAATGAATGTTCATTGTTATAGATTTTTTTTCTGTTTTTGTTTTATTTGAAAAGAAAAGAATTTGATATTGAAGTAGAAAGTAGAAACTATCTCAAACTATTAAGCCATTCTTATTTGGAATATATTCTTATTAGAATTCTTTTTACTGAGGCAATTGTATAAGATGTAATAAATGAATGACGATATAATTATCTGCTTTTATCTTTTTAATTTGATATTAAAGTTTTTGTTTTCACTTGATTCTTTTGGGTAATAGTTTTTGGATCAACGTTTTCTTTGTACGGTTTTTTTTCTGAAATTTTTTTTATAATTTTTTTATGTAAAAAATCTTTTGGTCTTATAAGTTAATAATAATAATAAAAATCAAAATATTTTTTTGCTTATTAAAGCAAAAATATTGTTGCCATTTTACTTGTTCATGTGCTAAGTACAAATGTTCATTGGGAAAGAAAAATAAATATAAAATAAATTTCTTTTTTTTTTTGTTTTTTTTGGTGACCTTTAGAATAATTTGTTTCTTTTCTTCCTTTAATTTTATCTTTTCTTTTTGTAAGCTATGTTCGTAACCGTACGGGTGTGAACTTCCAATGTCATTCCAATGTTCATTGACATGGTCAATTAAATTCACTTCTTGTTACAACTTTTTATTTATTCTATGCTTTGCTTTTGGCTTGTTGCTGTTGTTTTGTTTTTCTTCACAAAATTTGTTTTCTTTACTTTATTTTTTTTTAAAGAATATTTTTGATGAATTATTCTACAGCTTGAGTGACTTTTTTATAATCAACTTGATTGAATGTTATTAGGAAGAAAGAGAGAAAGAGAGAGAGAGAGAGAAAAAAAAAGTTGAAGATAAATTATAAAATCCTGCTGATAAAATTGTTTTATGAACACCAAAAGTGGTCCCATTGTTTCTTACCCAACCGAAGCAAATAGACAAAGACAGGAAGGACACCAACAAAAGTTAGCCAACAGGAGAATGATTACATTGTAATAAAATAAGATTGTGAAATATTACTTCGAAGAGTAATAATAATATTTATAAGTCAGCTTTTCTCATAAAATATAAATTTAGTAGACTTTACTTAGAAAACATTACAAAAAAAGGAATAATAGTATTTTAAGCATATTAAAAAGCTTCTGTTTTTGTTTTTTTTTTGTTTGCTTATACTTTTTATAAAAACAATCAATGGAAGCATCACAGCAAACAAAAAGAAAATAAAGTTTGAAAAATCTTTTATGTACAATTTCTAAATTAAAAAACAATAAGATTTTTCCTCTCTCTCTCTCTCTCCCTTTTTCTCTCCCTCTTTCTCTTCCTCTCTCTTTCCTTTCCATAAAATAAAATTTCATTATATATACGTATTTCTATTTTTTTAGCTTGCTGAATATTTAATTTAATAACTTTTTTATTATTATTAAAGATTTTTTGTTTTTGTTTGTTTTGTTTTAAGAATTGTTTTGTTGTTGTTGTTTTTGTCGTCATTGTTGTTAAAATCCAATGAAATAAGATATCCTTGGCAAGATTCTATTTAATAGAATAAATAATTCCTATTAATTGATTTATCCTTAAATAATCTTTCACTAATATACTCCTTCTAATTAATTTTTCATTTATTATTAGTTATTTCATTATTGCCTCTTTGTGTTTCGGCTTTAATCACGCCTTTTTTTTTTGGGTAATTTAATTTGCATTTTATCTTCTTTGGCCCAGGTCGAAATCAATGAAACATTTCAATTAAAGATTAATTTATTATTTTCTTTCATTTTGTACATACATTTTTGGTAATTTTATATTTCAAATATTGTTTTCTACATCTATTATTATTATTATTATTATTATTATTTGTTTATTACGAAAGTTGTAAAGAAATATTTCTATCAAATAAAGAACAGCTACGAAAAAAAACAAAGCAAAACTTTTTTTTTGTTTTGATTTTAAAAAGGCTAGAAAAAATGAATATAAAAAAATACAATATTGTGAAAACAAAAAACTAAAACAAACCAAAGCAATGAATTATTATTGCTAGCTTTTATTTTCCTTTTATGAAATTTTTTTTCTTAACTATTTAAAACTTCATCAAAGTCTTTATCTTTTTCTTTTTCGTTTCTTTCTCCTTTGATTAATTCGCTCTTTTAACAATTAATGAAAATTTATGAAAAAAATAAAGTTTTCTTTGTCTGGCAATTGTATTTGCATTGACGAAAACTTTTTCCAAGCAAAATAAAACTTATTGAGTTGAATTATCCAAAAAAGAGAATGATAAAGACAAAAAGAAAGAGAGAGAGAGAGAGAGAAAGAATGAAAATTAAAACAAAATGGAAAACAAACGATAACATTTATTGTCATTATCTCGCACCCATTGTGCCATTAGAAATTTGATTGTTTCCGCTTTCCTCCTCTCCATCTTCATCATCATCTGCCAAACGGAATCATTTTTTGAATTTTATTATTTCCATTTGTCTCTTATCAGCATTTTTAGTTTTCATTTTATTTTTGTTTCGATCTAAATATATTTTACATAATTAGCGTTAAAGCTATTCCAGCTAGCAGAGCAGTCGAGCATTTCTAATTTAATTTAGACACTTTTTTTCTATATATTTTTTTTCCATTCTATTTTTATCAACATCCAAAAAAAATAGAAATATAGAATGAAAAATAAAAAGGCAGTATTAGTGTTTAGTAATAATAATAATAATAATAATAATAGTCGTCTTGTTTTGTTTGGTCATCGTGGAATGTTTTTGTTTGTGGGGATGAAGATGAGGTTCTATTTATATTCTTATTACTTGAAGTGTTTAATACTAACTAACATCATCAACTATGGCTTTAAGTTGGTTCAATTTAAAATAAACAAAGTGAGATTAAGATCATTTGAAACAATAGTTGAAGCAGATGTAGAAATACAAATTACAAGACCCTAATAATAATAATAAGAATAATAACAATATTATTCTTTTATTTTTATTTAATTTTATCAAAATTAAAATTAACAAACACACACACACGCACACATACAGAAAATGGAAATGACACATTTCTAGTCTTAAAATTAGTAAACTATTCATTTGTTTTTTATGTTTAATTAAACCAATTATGTTCAACTTGATATTATCAACACTAATCTTTATGAGTAAACATTTACCATTTTAGGTTTTTTTAATTGTCAAATATTTCTTTTTTTTTCTTTCTTTCTCTCTCTCTCTCTCTCTCTCTCTCTCTCTCTCTTGCTCTTTCTCTAATTATTTTCCTTGATTATAGATACTATAACATATTAAATGTTTCATCAATATTTCATCATATCCAAAGCCAATGACAATCTTTAATAAATTTCTATCTTTCTCTCTTTTTCTTTTTTTTTGATCCTATCTTTTCTTATTTTTCTTTTTCTAGAGTATAAACTTAAAATGAATCAAAAGTTTCGAAAGTGTTTGTCATCGATATCGAACATTAGTTGATTAGTGCATTGTCTCTAACAATTGTCCCCTAAAGTCAATAATAGTTATAATTAATAATATTAGTTATAATTAATAATAATAATAATAATAAAGAAATAATTAACAACAGAAAGTAAACAGGAAAAATAAAATAAAAATACGTTGGATGAAAAAGCTCCACTGCCTTTAGTTTTTGTCTCTATAAGAAAAAGGACAATGATCAGTTACAGGGAAAGGTATCATCATTTGTTCGCATCAAGCAGGAAGCTTTCATGTAAACAGATGAGAACATCGGTTTGGCAGCCGATCAACGCTACCACCAATCATCAATCAATTAAATTTCATCCAAGTTGTCAAACTTGTATTCCTTATCATAATTTAGATTATTATTCTTACCTTTATTTATCATTGCTTCTATTGACAAACTTTGCCTCATCGATTAGTGAAGAAGTGAATAATGATCAAAGATCATCGAACGTTAATAAAGATGGTAGTGATAAGCCATCTTCATCTTATATCTTATCTGAACCATCGCCAATATTTCTTACATCAAAGATGACCATTAATTTGAATTTAATCAATGCCAATGATAGTTTTCCAATGATCAATCGTATCAATACATCGCTGGAGATGCCAATTCGAGTGATTAATGAACAATCATTCAAAAGTAAATCATCCTCATCTACATCTACATCCGCATCCTCATCCTCAGGATCATTAACAATGAGAAAAAAAGATACACTTTTCTTAACAAACTATTATCATACCAATCTAACTGATCGTGGTAACAATGCAAAGAATGTTGACAATGAGCTAATTATAAACAATTTAACATTCATAACAAATGAAACAATTAGTGATAATGATAAATCGAATAAGAATAAACTTTATCTTTCAACATGGAACATTCAAGTAGTATGGTCGATTATATTTGGTGCTATGATCACTATTGGTATTATTGCCAATCTAATCGTGGTGGCAACCATTGGTGGGCATATGTCACTTCATACTGTAACTAATTGCTTCCTTCTCAATCTAACATTGTCCGATTTGGTAACATTATTGTTTAATGCTATCTTTAATTTTGTCTTCATGCTGAGCGAACATTGGCCGTTTGGTGCTGTCTATTGTGTAGTGAACAATTTCATGGCAAATCTAACTATTGCTGTGTCTGTCTTCACTATTATGATCACTAGTAAAGAAAGGTAGGACTCATTCTCTTTCTTTCTTTTTTCTTTTTCTGTTTTTATTTCTTTTTCTTTTTTCTTTTTCTCATTCAATTTATTCCATTTGCCTTTTGTTCCATTCAAAAAAACCATTTGAATTGAAGGCATGTTTTCACTGTAGCCACCTTTTATCGAATACAAAACAATAGAAACAAAAAGAAAAAAAAAATTCAAAACAAAGTTTTTTGTTGTTGTTGTTGGGTACAATTAGAATAATGAGAGTGCAAAAAGGCAATGTCTTTTCATCTATTTTCTTTATTTTGTTGTTGTTGTTGTTGTTGCTGTTGTATTTTACTTTCTTTAATTTTATCTTCTAGGTAGTTCACCAACAATAGTTAAATTTAGTTATATAAAAAAAAAACAAAATAAAGCAAAAATTTGAAATTATCTATCAATACTAAATTGAAGGCGACAACAAAAAAAAGTCTAGTTTATCTAAATAAAATTAAAGAAAAGAGAAAAAGGAGAAGAATAAAAATAGTAATAAATTGAATTGTAGTGAAGAAACTTAACTTTTTTTTTTAAAGTTAGAAATAAAATTTATTCCTTAAAGGAAAGATTTGTTAAAAGTTTAGATTTGAAAAATATTTAACTTACAATCTTTGGTCTATTATTAACAACAACAAAAAAGTAATTAGACATACAACAAAACAGATTACAAATTAAATCTATTACATTAAACAAACAAACAAACAAAACCAAACCCATACGACTTCAAAGCTTGCGAACACGTGCCTTGTTTGATATACTTTCAATTGATTGAATCTATTGTTTAGATCTATCGATTTAATCAATAGGTTGCTTTACATTAAATATAAACATCTTCTCATTACATCATAATCTAATTTAAACTACTTTTTATTTTTCAATTTTATTTATTTTGTACTTTTCTCTTTTTTCTCTCTTTCTTTCTTTTTTGTTTGTTTGAATGCTTTCAATAAATACTAAATGGTTGTAGCAATAGGGGAGGGAAGAGAGAGAAAGAAAGAGAGAGAGAGAGAGAGAACAAACGTTAATGATTTTATTCATTTTTAATTTCAATAATTAAAATTTTAAGTTAACGAATTTTAAATTCATTATAAAATAAAATGAATGCAAAGCGAATATATTTTGTAAAAGATAATCTTTTTATAGTTTTAGTTGTTTTTTTTTCCTATAAAAAAAATGTTAAACAACAAAAATGTGCCAATAATTAGAATTAATCTAATTAAAACATCAAAACAAGATTAGTGTAGTTAGCATAAGGCAGAAGATATGAAATAAATGTGTTGAAACAAATTCTAAATTGATCGAATTATCCAACCGATTTCCTTTGTTCAAGAACGAACCACTTTCATTAAGTTGATCTTTGGAAGAAAACAAAAATAAAACTTTGGAATTATCATCAAGAAGATATTGCTGTACTGTTAGGGTACAGAATCCTTTAACTTAACATAATGTTAATTACCTTGTCTTTGTTATAAATAATAATCATATTAATATTGAATACGTAGAATTAGCTTAAAGTTCGAATACACATAGATTGAACGTATTGTATTTGAACAACACGTTAATGTAGAACTAAACTTACAGTAGAACATTGAACTTAAGATTAGCTCCCTGTTGGTTATCCCAACTTCGATAAGACATATTTTCTTTTCACGGAAGTCTTCTATTAGTAGATCTGGTCTGTTGTTTTCGCAACGGATATCGATTGCAATAGATAGATCCCATTTAATGCATGCGCATCCGTTCTTCATTACGCTTTCCATTCTATAGTCCTTTAGTCTTTTTCCTGCCATTCTATATTTTATGGACATTTCATGAATGTATGATTCTGGCTACTTCATTAGGCCTCAGCACATATCCCACATGGAATAGTCTTCCTCAGTTGGTGGCTACGTGGTTTACCGACCACTTGGTTCATCCGCCACATCTTTGGCAGTACCTGACTTTTGAAAAAAAAAATGTTTCTGCCTTGAAGTTTCGTCCGATTACCTTCTTCTGCTGGTGATATGTAATCTTTTCGTAGCCATGTGGTGGATGCTTCCATGTCTATGTTCCCCGCTTCATCAGCTCGATATATTAGGCCATGTAAGGCTTGCTGTTTTATTTTTTCCATTCGTTGGTTTCTTTGTGAACTGGTCAGGGAGCCAATATTCCATTCTGTTTCGAGTTTATATTTTGCTGTTAATACCTCTCTTCTGTTGTACTTAGTATGATATTCTCTGATCGTCTCTCCTTTGGTGGTTCGTTCCATTCTCTTCCATAATTTTGCCATCATTACTTCTGCCTTTTCTTCTGTGTTTATCAATCTTCTTCCTTGCAGCTTTCTTGGCAGGTACAATCTCTCGATGTTGGCTCCTAACTCTTGTGAATCTCATTTTTTTCTCAGCTCTCTCTCTCTCTGCGTATACCTTTGTCCAATTCTCTAAGTTCTCTTGCTTCTACTTTGGTTATAAAACACAGGTTAGTTAGAATTAGTCTAATTTAAAATTATTTAGGTACTTTCAGATAGAATTACCCGTAATATTAAATAAAGAATTTGAGTATATAAGTTTGTAGGGAGGCACCGATTCTACTGACAGGTAAGAATTCGTAGTTGAATATTTTGGTTTATTAAAGGGTAATAGGTGCTGTAAGGTGTAAGTGGGTGTGTGTATAGGTAAGGAAGAAGGAAAGTAGGGAAGTCTAACGTGAGAAAAGGATTAATAAGGATAAGGATAATTTAGAGAATATATTCTACTTACAATAATTATGGCTTGGGGACAAACAAAACTTAATTTTAACAAACCAACAAACAAACTAAAACTAATGAACAAAATAAAAGCAAATAAACAGACAAAATCGTTCCTCGAGAGCTGATGAAACACACTAAAGGCAGACGAGAAGGAGGAGAGGAGACAGACAAAAGACCACAAAGACCACAAAGACCACAAAGACCACACTTTATGCCTTTCCTTTTCTCCTTTAGATATCTTTTATTGTCCCATCGGCAGCGTGACGTGTGACTTGCTTTATTACTTATGTACCTCCACGTGAGGTGACAGCCCTATGACTGTGGCCCCTGACATAAGTTAGCTCGAGATTGATGGTTCAGGCGCATTTGATGTAAATTGTTTGTTTTCGTAAAAGTTGTCATTATATTTTGTATTTGTTGTTTTGCGGTGGTGAATACCCTACATTCTAATAAATCTCATCTTTTTTGATATTTCTATCTCTCTCTCTTTCTCTCTCTCCCTCTCTCTCTCTCACTTTCCCTCTCTTCTACATAAGCAAAGCCTATCTAACCATTGATAGTTGTAACACTGTACTATCTCTAAAAGTAATTCTGATTACCACCACCACCATCATAATCATCAATATCAACACTGACATGTTAAATGATATGAATTCCAAGTTGACTTCTTGGCGAGGACGGGAACTTAATTCAGTTTAGACTCAATTGGGAAATGTGAAAGGAAGCGATGTTTTTTTTGCAATTTGCCATACTGAATTTTCCACTAAGCTAATCCGAGGTGACGATCAAAAAGAATATTTGTCAGCTCAATTAGATAAACAAAACAAAATACCTAATTAGACTGACAAAAAAGGGAGAGAGAGAGAGAGAGAAAAGAGTGAACAACTCTATGAATTGAGAAGTGTTTATATATTAAGTTAAATTAACGTGTTTTACTAGACTTAGCTGATGTGTAAAATAAGCTATTATCCATTGGTGTGGTAAAGCAACGTGAATACTTCCATTTAATTGCTTTATCTAATCAATCTTAATCTAATTGTTTTCGCTTGCAATTTATTTAGATGAAATTACAAATAAAATATAAATAATAAAGAAATCACAAACAGTGAGAGATGAAAGGAAGAAACAATCTTTTAAGATTAATTAATATGTTTGATATTAATTCACTCACACACACACACAGAATAATATTTAATTAAATTTAACTTTTTTGTTTGTAATTTTCTTCTCAAACCAAAACAAAAAAAGAAGTAGAGACAATAACAACAAAATAAAACAATTACGTCAAATATGTTTCGCATCAATAGAATCGAACTAACTTTATAATAATAATAATAATAATAATAATAATAATAATAATAATAATAATAATAATAATAATAATAATAATACTTATTATTTGTTTTTTGTAAAATTAAACTTATTTATGTTATCATATTAATTGCTTATGTTTTATAATGAAGATTTGTATCGACTATAAGAATGATAAAAAGCGAATTGAATGTCTTTATATACAATAGAGATTGTCTTACTGAATGTATGCTCTCTCTTTCTCTTTCTCTTTCTCTTTCTCTTTCTCTTTCTCTTTCTCTTTCTCTTTCTCTTTCTCTTTCTCTTTCTCTTTCTCTTTCTCTTTCTCTCTCTCTCTCTCCCTCTCTCTCACTATGCATTTCCCCAAACTTTAGCATTGTATTACTTATCGTTTATTTTTCTTTTATTTTGTTTTTATTTATTGTTTTCTTTTTTGTCCTATTTGTAGTGAGCAATTCAGATCGATAAGAATTTAATGGACAGAATAACTTATAAATATATAAATATATAAATATATAAATATATAAATATATAAATATATAAATATATAAATATATAAATATATAAATATATAAATATATAAATATATAAATATATAAATATATAAATATATAAATATATAAATTGTCTTTCACTGCCCAAATGTTTATATTTTAAATAGAGTAGTTAATTGAGTTTTGTAGCAATAAATAACATCAAATTTTGTCATAAATCATAACAAATTATCCAAATGTTTTATATTTTATTTAAATATAAAATTACTTTATTGTTCCTTCTCCTTAATCAAATTGTATAGAAAATTTTCACTTTAATTTATTTTTATAAATTTTATTTGATTTAAATTGAAAAATAACTGTTACTAACATTGAAATGTTATTTCAAAATTATTTAAATTATTAAATTTATTTATCTACTTGTTCCAGTGGTTTCCTATAGAGAAATAAGCTTATTCCCAGAAAGAAGAGGGAGGAAGAGAGAAAAAAAAAACAAAAAAGAGAAAGGCAGTCAAAGTGTTAAATTGATTTATTAGGATATTATTAAATTAATAATAATAATAATCTTCTCCTAAGATTAGCTAACAAAGGATTTATGACAAGCAAAACGTTGAAAGGGTAGAGAATAATGTTAGATTAATAAGCGAGTTGAATGTTTTCTTTCATAATCTATTCGAAGATAAGTGCTTAGTTTGTTTATAGTCTTTGGATATAATTAAATATGGTCCGATGTAATCTAGTCAAACTTAACTTCTTTGCAAACCACAAGATTTTGTTTTTTTTCTATTGTGTTGTTGTCACTGTTTTAGCTGTTGTCGCTGTTGTCCTTTTAATTAAAACAATATCTTTTTCCTATGATGCTCGTGTGCTTTGTGAGATGTAATGTTATACCCTTCTGGGCTTACAACAACAATAACAACTGCTCAATTCAAATCCTTTGAAGTTTTTATTATTATTATTATTATTATTATGCTAATGATAAGCGTAAAGCTAAGATTTTTCTCAAAACATATTTTAGAAAAAAATAAATAAGAAAATAAGAAACTGATCAAAAAGAATTAATTGAAAAAAAATTTCAATTTTACAATTAAATAAATGTTATTTGTGTAAAGAAAGGTATATATGTAGATATATATAGATATTTGTCCTTATTCAGGAGACCTGTAATCTCTGGATTGTTCAATCTTTGCTTCTGAAGACCAGGGAACAATCCTTAATCGAGATTCTTATCTCTCTTATCCTTATTCAGGGAGAGACGACAGATTCTTTATCCTTACTCAGGAGAATCTAGAATATGAGGTAAGATTAGTTACTTACCATTATGATTGATTAATTTCCTTAATTAATTAGATGGATTCAATCAGATGAGGGAGACAATTATTAGAGACATTATTAATAATTTATTCAATTCGGAAAAACAACGAGGTAACATCTTATAGCTTAAGTGAGAGAGAGATTGAACTTAACAAATATAGTTAGACGATATGTGACTAGTTTTCGTTACATTGTTTTTGGGAAACACTTCTTACAAATATGTTAACTAACAACTCTTTTCGGCTCAAGAATTTAATGGCAAGAAATTTATTATCTAACACGATCGGTTAAAGAAATAATATTCGCAGAAGATAGCAACTTACACTGTTGACCGGTACCGAAGTATACGAAAAATTACGAAAAAAAGGCAAACGACGAAGTTTAACGAAAACAAACAAACGAAGGACAAAGCATAGAAGTATTAAACAAACAAACAAAAACGATGATTTCTTAAAGCTTTAGACAAACCACAGCTCCCAATCGACAAGATAAGGTCCTTATTTATATTTAACCTAGAAAACTAGAAACTAGAGCAATTTAGCCACCTCCTAATGGTGATAGGTTAGTCTTCGGCGACGGTCTGGTCAGAGTTATCGAGTAATCTAGTTTATCTGAGAAAGGTGTCTTCAGAAACTTTCTACATATACATATATATATATATTTATATATATATATATAGAAAGAGAGAGAGAGAGAGAGAGAAGAAAGAAACATGTAGAAAAATTCCAATCTAAATGTCTTGAGTTAATAAACATTCATAAAAGGTAATAGTAAATATTAACTCAATGCTTAATGGAATATGCTTTTATCAAACATGATTCACTTCATAATTAGAATAAATACACATACGAATTCGACCATTCAAAGCCGATTATTAAATAAATATAAATATATGTGGGTGTGGGTGTGGGTGTGAGTGTGCGAGAATCGTATTGTTCCTCGTCATCAGCTAACAATAAACATTGTCACATTGTCATCAGTGAGGGGCATACATTCGAACAGCTGGACGTTATCTATGAATTAAAGTTTTTCTTATTTATCTTCGATCTATAAATAAGACAAATTCTTCAATATGTAATTATCAGTAAATTTAGTTAAAACAAACAAAAAAAGATAAATATAAATATATCAATATTAACATACTTATACGTTTACAAATTATCGTTACATATTAGAGAATCAATTTTATTTATTTGTCCTAATGGAGAATTCTTCTCAGAACTTCTACAATGAATAAAAGCATAGCAACAAACAAATTATAGTTATTTAAATATTCAAGAAGAAGAAAAAAAAAAGAAAAAAAAAGGAAAGAGACATGTAAATAATTTATTAAATTTGCTTTTGTCATTATCTGCCATAATCTAAAACAACAACAACAAAACGACAACTTCAATGAAGATAATGTACATAAATAATTGTCGAAATGAAAAAGATATATTTTGATTTAGCTTTCTTTTATCTTCCCTCTCTCTCTCTCTCTCTCTCTCTCTCTCTCTCTCTCTCTCTCTCTCTCTTCCTCCCACTCTTTCTTCTTTCTTTCTTCTTTTTAGTTCTATACTTTAAAGTGATAAAGCGATAAACTTAACAAATGAGACTACCGAAAGAAAACAAAAAGTGAGAAAAAAAAACAAAAAAAAAAGAGTAAAATTAAAAAAAAAATAGAACAAATTTTGTTTGCAATTAAAATTAGAAATAAAGTTATCTTGTTAAAATTGTTGGCCAACATCAGCATCATTATCTTCATTGTTGGCGATGTTGTTGTTGTTGTCGATGTTGTTACAACAAACAATTGTTTCAAGTTGGATGCACTTATTCAATAGATTCAAATGAATGAACAATGAAAAAGAATATTTATCGAACGATGGTTGAGTGGTAAATAAAATTATAAAAAGAAAAGAGAGCGATAGGGAGAGAGAGAGAGAGAAAGAGAAAGAAAGAGAGAAAGAAAGAAAGAAAAAGGCAAACATTACTTTATATTTAAAGTGAATTATTTCAAGTGTACTTCAAATTTGTTTCTATAAAGCAATTAAAACAAGATTTATCCCATTCTTATTTCATTTAGCCCTTTTCCTTCCTTTTTATTTGGTTAATTTATATTTAAAAACAAAACAAAAAAAAAGAAAGAAAAATAGTATTCAAATCACATCAATTCAAATTAAAGTAATAGTGAAAGGCCATAAAGAAGGAGAAGGTGCTCGAATCAACACACCCTCAATCAGTTTATTATTTCACTCCTTCCAACGAACCAAACAATAACAAAAGTGTTTCTATATATAACAAAAACAAAATAAAGTTATCATTTGTTTCAAAATGCTCGTAAATAAAAAAATTTAAATAAAATGTTAAACAACAACAACTACAACAGAAATGTTATTTCCTACGAACCAAAAAGTCAATACAAGAACAAACAAACAAACAAAAAATATCAAATAATTTTTTATTATTATTATTATTAAAATCATTTTTTTTCAAACACAAATAAGTTATAAATCAAACAGTTGGCAGAATTATTGAACTAATGTTTGTCTTCTTTTTTTTGGTAGGTAATGATAGAATTGAAAATAATTGAACTTGATAAATCGATTTTAACTTAATAATGTAAAAAAAATATATATTTTTTTGCTATTAAAATTGTTCATGTTGTTCATAAAATTCAAATTTGAATTTTTTTTATACAAAATATTTTTTATTGTTAAATAAAGTAAATAAGTTTTTTTTTTGTTTCTTCAAAAATAAAAATAAGTTGAATGAGTTATACATTTAGAATCAAAATCGTTTGTGCCAACTTTTCTTCGACAACCATTACATGCCAAAGATTCATGGGATAGGAACGAATTTAACAATAGAAATCGGCCAAAGGATAATATAATAACAGAACGTGATGAAAAGGGTAAAGGATAAATGAAAACCGTTTTATGTCGATCTTCCATTCTTAAAACGATTTGCCAATAGCAGGCAGTTAAATCGAGGGTCGAGAACCAATTGGCAACCATTGAAAATCAATTGATAATAACAATTATGGCAATAATCTACAATATTCATACTAATCGATAATGGATTTAATCATACATCTTCAAACATTTAATTCATTCTATCTTCCCAAGTTCCAAAGTTTTAAATATCAAAGTTGAGCTTCAATCGTTGGTTGATTTGTGTTATTTCACAACCAACAGATGTTTGTTTGTATGTTTATTGTTATAGTTTCTTACTTTTAATTAGCTTAGAGAATTCATTCTATTTTATTGATTTATTTTTTTTTACTTAAATATAACATTTTGAATAGATATTCTTTAAATGAATATGTAAACATTTGAATTATTTTTAAGATTCTTCTTTTTCTTTTGATTGATTGATTGCTCAACATTGAATCAAATCGAGGGAAAGTCGACTGCCCACCCACACATTCACGAAGCCATTCTTCCTTCTTTCCTCTCCTACGCCATAAGCCAAGCAAAAGTTAAACATTTAATCCTTGCCCAATCTCATTGGTAACTTTTTTTATTGTTAATGCCTAACATCTTCATCTTCTCTTCAACTTTTACATTTATCATTCTATCAAATTTATCTTTTATGTACTATTATAATAATTAAGATGAGCCTAATTCTAATAAGATTATTTTAACAGTTTAAATTTAACGGCCTTTTAAGACAAAACTTTGCATAAATATATATATAGTTTTGGTTTAATTATCAAAAAAAAACTTTTTTTAATTAACTTTTAGTTTTTTTTTCGAGCCAACAAACATTTCGACACAAATATATATAGTTTTTCACTTCAAGTGGCAATCCTTTAAAATTGGATTTAATTTGACAATTTCAAAACTAAAATTGTACAAACAATGTGCAAAGGATGAGTTTTTAACAACAACAACAACAACAAAATTTAAATTTAAATTTTTTAAAAGATTTTTAGATTTAATGCAAAAATTCTTATCACAAGTTATTCTATATCTATATGTTTGCAAGTTTGCCTAGAAGATCAAATTGGGCTCCAATGTAAACAGTTGAATTGTAATCAATGTCGTATTTATTTGTAAGATTTTTAAGAGGGCCTCTACGTCTGATCAAAGATCTATTCGTATCAATATCTATGTCTGTTGAGGTGTGAGATTGGACTCTTTATTGAAAGGTTTGGTTGTAGTTCAATGTTGTAATGAATGTCTGGCTGATAAGATGAATGTCGAAATGAATGTCGCCTTCTAAGATCAGAATATCGTATACCAATTCTAATTTCTGCTTTCGATCATCAGCCTTTTTCTGTTTTTGTCTTATCATTTCCTATGTACAATTCTCGACAGATTATATTAAACTAAATTAAATTAAAAGAAATAATTCAAACACTTACGAGCAAATTTACAAAGCAAATAATAAAAAACAAAACAATAAAAAAAAAACAAAAAATATCCAATTAAGTTCAAACTTTTGAGCAATTTGAAGAAGATTTTGATATAATCGTTTAACCTCGAAAATTTGTCGTTCGTTCTTTTTTTTAAATAATTTTTTATATTTTTTTTTATTTGTAAAGTTTAAATAAAAAAACCAAACTACAAGTTTAATCAAACTTTGAGAACACTTTATAATTTTGTTCTATTTCATTTTAAGTAGCCTTAACAATTTAAAAAAAAATAAAATAAAATAATCACAATAAATATGAACAACAACAGCCACCCAATGGCTTGTTTCCACTGTTTAAAATTCTAGAAGCTTATTTGTTTTATTTATTCTTCTTCTTCTTCTTCGCTTCCATTTTGTCTGCTATTGTCTAAAAATATTTTAAAATAACTTTATCTTATGATCAACAATTTTGAACAACAAATAATAGAGTGCATTTAATTAAATATTAAATCTTTGGTAGTTGGGGGAAAAAAGTTTTTTTTTAAATATCTTCTTTTTTTTTTATTTGGTTAATGCTTTTTTTTGTTGCTGAAAAGAAAAGAAGGATAAAAGTTGTGAAAGAATAGACATGATTGATTACATTTTTATTTTATCATTCGTTGGCAATGTTCTTCATGTGCTGGTGTGTTAGGCTTTTTAGTACTTTTCTTTCCTTGACAACAACAACAGCAACAACACCACAACAGTAGGAATTTATATAAAAAAAAGAAAAGAAAACTGGAACATTTTTAAACTTTTCAAGTGAAACGAACAAAAACATAATTTATTTTAATTTGATAAATTTGATTTGATTCGATTCTACAAGCCAAATTTAAACACACACACACACAAAAGAAAAATAAATAATTTAAATTAATCTTATTTTGTATTATTTTAAAAACCATAGTGAAAGGAAATGACTTTAATTGATTTGAATTATCTTTGAACAACAGAAAAAAAAACATTGACAATTGATATTTTAAATTACTCACTGTTTATATTTTGAATAGCATCAAATTGTCATCGTTAATTATTTATATTTTATCAACTTTAATAAAAATAAGTGTAACGTTTAAAGTATGAAAATTTTAAAATTTGTTTCAAACAACAACAAAAAATTATATAAAAATAGATAAACAAGTAATGTTTACATTTTAAAATAATAAAAAAAAGATTTTGTTAGATAATTTTATTTTATTTTAGTAAAAATTTTTTTTGTTTATTTTATTTTAGTAAAATTTTTTTTTGTTTATTTTATAAAAAATTTATTTAAATTTTTTAAAATTATTTTATACAGATGAAACTATTTTATCTCCGTCAGCATAGCACACTCTGATTTGTTCAGCAAATGGAAAGAAGGAAAACAAAGAGAGAGAGAGAGAGAGAGAGAGAGAGAGAGAGAGAGAGAGAGAGAGAGAGAGAGAGAGAGAGAGAGAGAGAGAGAGAGACATAAAAGAAGAGATGTATGTTTATACATTTTCCATGTTAGGAAAGAAATATGTCTAAAGCACGTGCTTAACTAGATTAAAATGTATCCCATCGGCCACAACAGTCCATATGAAGAAGGTCCAAGTTTTTAGAGTAATAGAAAAATTTGATAAATATTGAAAAATACATTGACTTGGAAAGTAATATAAACATTGATAACAACAACAACAACAACAACAACAACAACAACAACAACAACAACAAAAACAACAATAACATTCACAAAAAAAAAGTTTTTAACAAAAGCAAGACCAAACTCCAAGCGATATTTATATTTATAATCAGCAATTTAACATCAACTCATACTGGTAAAATGTAATAAAAAAAATTGAAACACTTTTCTTCTTTATCATCTTTGAGTTTGTTGCTTAGAAACATATTTTTTAATAGCAAATTACTTTAGATCTATTTTTGTTTGTTTGTTGAAAGTCATGGCTTTTAATGATATTTATGTTTGCTTTCAAACTGATATATTTTAGTGTATGCTTCTTTCCTCTTCCTTTTTCATTTTGAATACAAACAAAAAAAAAACAACAACAACAACAGCAGTAACCAAAAATAAAATGAAGAATAGCTCCAAAGCCAAATGTTGACTACTTTCAATTTCATATTAGGAGAAGCATCTTCTTAATATGAATTAATGATCCGATTGACTTCTCACCACAATAAAAACTATCGATGCTAAGAAGAACTGTTGGAAGATAAAAATAAATCTATAAAATAATACTAATACAATAGATAACGTATAATATTCTCTTTTCCTATATTACCTAGATTCTCTATATTTATAGCACATGTTTATAATATTCTTATATATATTTATATATATTCTTTCATATAATTTTATAAAGATTAATCTAATTAAAAGTTATACAAATAGATGTAAAATATATATATATATATATTTTTTAAATATTTTTTTTTTGAATTCAATAAAGAAAGAAGTTGATAAATGAATGTTGCTGTAATTGAATTATTTTAATGTTCATATGTAAGTTTGATGTAAACAGTTTCATTCTTTTTCTTTTTCTCTTTATGTCTCTCTTTCTCTCTCTCTCTCTCTCTTTTTTAGCTTTCTATTTTGATTTAAATAAATTTGAATAAAATTGAACGCTTGTTTGTTTGGCTTGTATGTGTGTGTGTGTGTGTGTGTGTGTGTTGTGCAACCAAAAAGCAGCACTATCAATAGCAAGGCTTTTTTGGTTTAATGAAAAGAAAAACTATGAAAACAAAGCAAATCAAAACAAAAGCCAAACAAAATATTAAAAAAAAAGATCAATAAAGAATGAAAAGCCTCGAATGAATAGTAAATGGGAAACAATGTCTTAATATATTAATTTATTAGGCTGAAATAGGCAATGTGAATGACAATTTAAATTCATTAAGGTGACTATAACTATTACTATTACCATAGCTATTATTATTATTATTATTATTATTATTATTATGATCTATTAATTGATTGCTCAAACTATCTAATGGAATATAATTAATATGACCATAAGCATAGGCGGTGGTGTTCGAATGAGAATACTAATTAATGTGCTGTTAGCCAAGTAATGTTTATTTGTGCATGTGTGTGTGTATATATATTAATTGATATATATATATATATATTTGATATATATATATATCAAATTGTTTCATATTCATATAATTCAATGTAAATGACTTCCAATAGATATAACGCCATCGTACATCCACTTCGTAAACGTATGACTAAGAAACGAGCTATTGTCCATATAATAATAATTTGGTTGGCTGGCTTTATCTTTGCAATGCCAACTCTAATCTTCTCGAAGACAGTCAACGCCCGCTTCTCTGATGGTCCAATGAAGGGTGAAATAAAGCGTACCATCTGCCTACTTAAATGGCCGGATGGATTTCCGGGCAAATCAAAATTTGATTTCATGTAAGTTGGAATATAAATATATTCTATTAATAATATCATTATGCTGATTGTCGTTATTATCATTATTACGAAATAGTTATAATTTGGCCTTTTTGGTTCTAACCTATCTTTTACCCTTGATGACAATGGGCATTGCTTACACATTAATGGCCAGAGTGCTCTGGGGTAGTAAGCAGATTGGTGAGTCGACACAGGCTCAAATGAATCTTGTTTGCTCAAAACAAAAAGTGGTTCGAATGCTTATCTGTGGTAAGTTTAAACTATTCTTCAACATTGTCTTGTTTTTTTTAACATTTTTAATGCAATTTTATATTAAATGTTTTGTTTTCGTTTCCATTTGTCTAGTGGTTGTCGTGTTTGGTGTCTGTTGGCTACCATATCACGTCTATATCACGTCTATTT
>CAJUYD010000174.1:0-22486 GCA_910591665.1 Ectemnius continuus
AAGAGAGAGAGAGAGAGAGAGAGAGAGAGAGAGAGAGAGAGAGAGAGAGAGAGAGAGAGAGAGACATGCGTGCTTGCATAAGACAGTAAAGTTTTAAAGGAATGGATTGACAATTCCAATAGGAATAGATCATCAAGATGTCCCACACACACACATACACACAAGCATTTATAGAATATAATGAGAATGGAATGAATGATACATACCATGGTGGATTAAATGTTGATGCATTATGCCAAATACTTCGAATACTTTTAAACAATGATCACTATTATTATTAAATAGATTCAGACTGAGATGGAAAATCTATAGTTTTATTTGAATTTTTCAAAATAGAACAACAAATCAAACTAAATTGCATCTAGTGGATGGAAATGGCCGATGTTATCGATAAGGTGAATCAGTACCTATAAGCCTAATCGATTCAACAACAACAAAAAAAGATATAGAAGGCGAGAAATGTGTAACTAATAAAATAAATAAAATTGACTATATCGTTAAAAAGCTTGATTTGTGTCGGAGGCAAGTCCACCGAAGGCGGGTGAAATAGTGAACTACTGTGTGACTAACTACAAGTGAATGTTATTGGGCAAAGTGTTGTTTGAGATCGGCGACAACGAAAACGACAACGATACGACAACGACGGCGACGACAACAACGACAACGATATGACGACGACGACGACGACAACAACGACAACGGTGGCGAGGATGACTACGACCAGATGAGGAGATTGCGAGAAACATACAAGTGGCGTTTCGAGGAGAGTATCAAAAAGAAGGCAATAAGAGAAAGAAAATAAAGAAAGAAAGAGGGAGAGAGAGAGAGGGAGAGGGAGAGGGAGAGGGAGAGAGAGAGGAAGAAGGAGAGGGAGAGGGAGTGAGAAAAAGAAACAGAGAAAGAAAGAGGAGGCGACGAGTGTGTTATGTTTTGAATGTATGTTGAGAGTGAGAGTGTGTGTGTGTGGCGGTGGTGGTGGTGCGTCGCTAACTGACTGACTGAATGACACAGGCCACCAGACAGCGCACATCTCGACCAGCCCGAGCCAACTGACCGCGACTACGACACTAAACTACAAGCAACAGCTATATTCGTTGATGTTCTCAACATTAATGCGAAGGCGCTTTACCAATACGATAAACATGCTCTAGTCAACAAATAGCATCGAAAAAAAAGAGAAGAAAGCAGTCCTGCTACGCCCGCGTCTCAAACCAATGAGTTCAACGAACAAGCGTTTGGCCTTAAAGCCTCAATAATTGAGAAGAAAAACTACCAGTTGCAATTTTCCCCTTTTAAAACGTGCAAGAAAAAAAAATTAAGATAAAATCAAATAGAATCAAGAAGATACGAACTACCACCACCAACAACAACAAAAATAAAACGAAACAGAAAACATCTTTGCTCAGCCAATTACGATGCAATTACTTCAAACTTCGGGCACTAATGGACTCAGATCATTGGTGTGTGATGAGAATGGTGTGATCATTGCTGAAACAGTCTATCGTTGTATGATGTGCTCAACAATAGCCAGCTCATTGGATGAGATTAAATTACATTATAATGTTCAACATTTGGATGATGTCGTTAAGAATGATTTCATTCATCATCCAAAGGCCTCCTTTCCTACTATTATCGATTATGAAGATGATAATTATGAAGATGATGATGGAAAAGGTAATAATACCAAAGGCCAATTACAACATTATGGTAATCTACTCAATGGCAATAGTATGAATGAATCACAAGATGATAGTTTACCTACGTTTAAGAAAGTTGAGATAGATCTCGAATCTACCGCCTACAATAGCGACATGGATTATGATCGTGAAAGTGAATATGATCCCGAAAGTGAATATGACCATGTTCAACCGGTTGGTGAGCGATTAGAGAATAATGTTTCTATGACTATCGATTCGGGTAAGTTTAAAGATTTAATAATTGATTATTCATTAATCGTTTACTTTCAACAATACAATTAGGTAAACCAGCCAATTCAATGCGCGGTGGCTACGTCACCTGTGAAGTGTGTGGTATGACCAAATTCTATTCTCACATTTCTCGTCGCTTTGGTGTCCATAGTTGCGAAAGTTGTGCCAAATTTTTTTATCGCCATCGTCAGAAGCCGGTGGAGTATCACTGCCAATCAAATGGGAATTGTTCATTAAATACATCGGTACCTGGTGGACGTTGTAAGGCCTGCCTTCTTAAAGCTTGCATGAAGACTTACATTGTCGATCCACTAAAACATCCGAAAATATTTGAAACTGAATCGAATGCTTCCTCTAAAGAGAATGCAAACAGCTTTGGTGATCAATCAGCTAAATTGTTGAAAAAGAAGAATAATAATCCATCGATTATATCACCAAGTAAAAGCTCATCATCGAATACATCATCACCATCTTTGCTACAATCGCAAACGAATGCTAAAAAGAAGAACATCCCATTATTGACCAAAATAAAGATCAAATTACCCACTGGACCTTCATCTTCATCCTCATCATCTGTTAGCAAAAATAAAACGGGCGGTAAACGAAGAGCAGCTTGTCGCCAATGCATCGGCTGCCTTGCTGATGATTGTGGTGAATGTTTGTATTGTCGTGATAAGCCAAAGTTTGGTGGAATGGATGTGAAGAAGCAAAAGTGCCTTAAACGACGCTGCCATTTTCTCAAGTCTCAACACATGCCACCTCAATGATTTTTGTTTTTTTTCCCCATTTTTGTTTAAATTGTTTGTTTATTTGTTTGTTTGTTCGGTTATGTCATTATCATATTAGTTATGATCATTATAAAAGTTAAACTTTACTTAGTACAAGTGTAATATGGATCGTCTCGAAGATGGCAGCATAAAAAAAAAGAATATAATTTTGTTATATTGCTTATCTAAATTTAACACTTTTAACGGCTCTGACATTAATACCGGTAACTTCACCACCATATTTCTTAAGCTCCTTCCTTGGCTCTCGTACCTGACCTTTACGTCGGATGACTGCCTTTTCGAACTTCCTTCGATATTTAATACGTGGATTACGTTGTTCCCGTTTCCTTTTCGGTATAAGACCTTTGTTCTTTTCAATTTCATATGTGATGGCACGTTTGCTGCCTTCTCCATTTTCCAGCACCTCTTCATACTCATCTTCACCTTCATATTCATCTTCACCTTCATATTCATCTTCATCATATTCATCTTGGTTATCGTATAAGTCCATTGGAATGGTAGCATTCTTAAAGGTAGATGCCTTCTGGAGCGGTTTGATTGAGGTAGTATCGGTAAGGAATTGAATGTCATGGATATCGTGAGCTCGAAAATAATCCATCTCGTTTATAAATGTGGATTGATCCATTTTGGATTCCAAGTCAGCGATGAGCTTTTTATAAATGAACAACTGCTTGATGACCGGATGAGTTTTGAGTATGTCCTTTTGAGTGCTCGTTTTCAATGATAGATAGAAACAAATATTCGTACAATAACTCATCAAAAGATTGCGACGAACTTTGAGAAATTTCAAGCCAGATGAGAGGGGTGCGTTCGATTCAATCAATTTATTGATCAATGGAGCGAGACTGGACAATATCTCTCTGCTATACATCCTAAAGTCTCTGATGAGAAATTCAAGCTCAGGAGAATCTTGTTTTATTATTGCAAGTTTTTCATTTTCAGTCATTTCTTTTATATTGAATTCAACGTTTTCACTTTGGGCTAGATTACATTCTTCTGCTGATACGTTTTGGATAACTCTTTTGGATGGATCGATGAAAAGATCGAGACCAAGATCGATTTCACTCACCGACTCAAGCAATCGTTTTTGTATGGACATTGCCTCTTCCTCTTCATATTTAGCCAATTCTTTGTCTTTCTCCTGTTGATCTATATAAAGATTAAAAAGTTACATTAAAACAAATAAAAACAACAATAATAAAAAAAACAGATAAATTACTTCGAAAATCTTTGTCCACAAAATCGGTATTGTAAAATTGATTCTTTTGCTTTCCCCAAGCGTTTGAATCAGGCAGATAATCCTCCTCACTATCGTCTTCAATATCACTAGCCATATCATCTTTTTGTGTTTCAATTTTGAATCGTCGAAACTTTTCAAAACCGCCAACTAATAGTTTATTATCCTCCTCTTCTTCATCTTCTTCTTCATCTTCTTCATCTTCTTCATCTTCTTCATCTTCTTCATCATCTTCTTCATCATCATCATCATCTTTAACCTCATTATTACCATTATCATTATCATTATCATTATCATTATCATCATCATCATCTTCATCTTCTTCATCATCATCATCACCATCAGTATCCACATACACATCTTCATTCTCATCAGTATCATCATCATCATCATCACCATCACTGGGGAATATCTCTTCTTCACCATCGGTGGAATCAAAATCATTCTCACCATAAGGTTCAAATTCGCCTTCGCTTGAGTCGGTCATCTTTCCTTGAATTCTGAAAAGTAAATGCTTCTAAAATCTTGAAGACACTTGTGTTTAATGGAAACGCAAAGAATGGGCAGCGTACTAGACAAAAAGATTGTATGCACTCCTGCCTCGTGACCACACGTCCAAAGATGACGTTACACAAACTTAAATATCTCATTTGAATATATACATTAGGAAAAAAAGGGAAAGCATGCCAAATTAAAGAGACCAATGTATATACAAAAAAAACAGCAGCTAACTCCTTTCCATTTTATTCATTCATTCATTCAATCTTGAGGCCTGTAAAGAATTAATTAATAATTGATGGAAATAATAAATTAAAATTATGTATTCCATACAATTTTATATATAATTAAAAGTCTCTAGATGTCATTTCAATCGATATTGATTTAAGATAATGCGTACCATCTAGAGAGATAGGCCCCTGTGTCATATGTTTAATGGCGGAGGTTGCGTGTGGTGTAAGTGCGTGCGTGCATGCATGTGTGTGTTTGTGCCCATGTGTGTGTATACGCATGTGTAAATGTATGCATGAGTGACTGTGTGCATGTGTGACTGTGTGCATGTGTGAATGTATGCATGAGTGACTGTGTGCATGTGTGACTGTGTGCATGTGTGACTGTGTGCATGTGTGACTGTGTGCATGTGTGACTGTGTGCATGAGTGACTGTGTGCATGTGTGACTGTGTGCATGTGTGACTGTGTGCATGTGTGACTGTGTGCATGTGGGCTTGTGGGCATGTGTGCTTGTGTGTGTTTGCATCCCATCCCATGTGAAAGTGAATCATTCACTTAATACTTTTTGAACTTTCTCTTCTACGCACACTAACACTAAAAGAATTGGAAGTGGCTATATAACTATCTCCAATGTAAATTGAGTATTGAAAAAAAACAAAAAAAAAATATTAAAAAAAATAGGATCATTAAATTCTAAATTATACCGAGCTTGTGCAATGCACATTCGGTAATATCAATAATTCAGAGAGGAGAAGAGAGAGAGAGAGAGAGAGAGAGGTGTGTTGGTAAGAAAAAAAAAAGAATAAGAGAGAGAGAATACAGACATTGTGTCTTTTAGGTGAAATACCTTCAGCCATTGTAACATTCATTACACCTTTCGTTTGTCCTTTCCTCCTTTTATCCCACCATCCCTTAGTTCGATTAGCTTCATCATCGACAATGAACGTCATTAAACTTATCTGGTTGATTCTATTACAAAATTTATATTATATCAATCAAGGTGAAAGTCTATTCTTCAACAGTACCAATGTGATAACATTAAGCCAAAAACATTTCAGCAATAAAGTATTCAATGTAGATCATATGACATTGGTTATCTTCTATGTTCCATGGTGTCTTAAATGTTTATCCCATTCGGAAACATTCAAACATTATGCTCAAAGTATTCGATCATGGCGTAATGTTATACGCTTGGCAGCGGTCAATTGTGAGAATAGCTATCTTGAACGATGCCGTAACTCAGAGATTGGTGAAGGCTTAATCACAACAATAATACCACCACAAGCAAGATCCATTAATCAGGCGGTTAACGTTATATTACCGGATAATGTTGAAGCATTCAGGGATTTCATTCTAGGACTTATATTGAACGATTCGTTCTTTTATAGACGAAAATTTTTACAATCTATTTGGGTTAGAAATAAAGAAGAATTATGTGAATTATTGGAGGAGGAGGATGATAATGATGAAGATGTTAAACGATTTGTACTCCTTGAAGAGAGTCCATCACTTGCCAGTGCTAAGGTAAGAGGATAAAATGTTTCAAATGAAAATGATATCTAATCTAAATTATAATCTTTAGCTTATATTGGATCTACAAAATTATTACCTATTCATTCAATTGAAACGCTTTCAAATCGATAGACAATCTTTGTTTTCAATCTTATCAACTTATCCAAACTTACCAGCAATACTTAAAGTTGATCAAAGTCAATGTTCATTTAGGTAAATACATATTCGATTGATTGATTGATTAACTGATCGTTTGGATTTATTATAATCTTCAACAGTTTATTCATGTCTAATACATTGAACAATGCCAATGAGTTGATGTTTGAATTTCGCCGATTTGTGGCTAATGAATATCCACAAATTGAATCGAATGAAGAGGAGGAAGTTGGTGATAAGATAGGAAAACAATTGAAGCCATACGTTCGGAGGGCGTTTAGTTACATTGATTTGCATAATACATTACGTTATTCGCTGCTTTACGAGGTGCCCAGACAGAAGTTATTCAACACAACGCAATATCACATGCTTCGCCAACAATTCTCAACTATCTATCGTTATTTTCCATTCAAGAATGAAAATGTCAAAAGGTTATTTAAAAGGATGAACATTTGGTTTGCTAAGGAAAGGCGTAACATGACGTCTTCCACTTATATTGAAGCAATGCGTATTAGTGATGGTTTCTTGAAGCCTAAAGAGAATTGGTTCCATTGCAATGGTAGTAAACCACATTATCGAGGCTATCCATGTGGCCTATGGACATTGTTTCATACATTAACCGTTACTGAATATAAGAATTATACTAATCACGGTGGTGTTGGCCCGATGAGGCATGAAGTATTACCAACAATGGTAAACTATATTGCTTACTTTTATAATTGTAAAACATGCCGAGAATATTTCCTTCGATTATCCAATGGTATTTACGATGAACTAATCTATCCAAATAGTTCTGTTCTATGGCTATGGAGGGTACATAATTTGGTTAATTATCGTCTTCATGGGGGTCTTACCGAAGATCCTTACCATCCTAAGATACAATTTCCGTCCAAAGAGATTTGTCCCAAATGTTATTGCCAGAATTGTACCGATAATGAATTTGAAATGAAAGAGGTGTTCAACTTTTTATTGAATTATTATGATCGTAATACGATCGTCAATGGTGTCAGTAATGCAATTCCAATGTTTTATTATTTCATGGCAGCTACCTGGATTGTATTCTGTTGGCTATTTTAACTCTAATCTCATTTGAACAAAGCACACACGGCGCACAATCGACACATTAAATCGAAATAGTTTTTGGTGCACTTCTTTTGTTTGTCACATTTGACAAACTTCATCACGCCTACTAACAAAAAAAAAGGCTTAAAAAAGGATAAGAAAGATTAAATTAAAGACAATCGTAAGAAATCAATTTAGATGTGTCTACATTTTATTTTAGTTATAATCATTATTTGTTTTCAAATGAATATATATTTTATTAAATTATTGTGTTCAATTTTAATGTTAAATAATCAATTCTCATGTAATTGTTTACAAGCCAACTATATATAATATGAAAAGATCTTTTCGGTTGTTTAACTTTAAAAATAAAATAAATAAAGAAAAGAAATAGATAAGTTGTTTGACAACAACAAACAACTTATCATCTCTATTTAGATATTAATACTTTGTTTTCCTTTCTCATCTAAAGGTAAATCCATCCCCTTTCAATCGTTTCATGTCATTAGATCTCAATAATTTAAAATAATTAACATATCAATATATATTGATAATAATAATTGGCTTATTGGGCAAGGAGTAGATAAACTCTTACTGTTGACAGGTGTGTACTGTGTGTCTACTACATTAGATCTAGGAAGGAGTTGCCTTATTATTATTATTATTATTATTATTTATGCTTCCATATACGCAACCTATGGGGATAGATAGTTTGATCTGTACTCATTGCCTTAGGGCTGTGTGTGTGTGTGTGTGTGTGTATGTTGCTTGCCTCAACTTTCAACTTTTAATAACAAATCATAATTTTAAGCTGTTTGAATTTAGAATAATATATATATATAAACAAAAAGGAAAGAATATTTAAGACTATAGAATTAACATTTTGAATTGCAATTAGTACAATGTAAAAAATAAAATTTAACTTTATGAAGTACTGTTTGCTAGTTGCGGAGAGAGGAAGCGAGAGAGAGAGGGGGCGAGGAGAGGGGAGGGGGAAGTATTCTTAAAGGGAAAACAAGACTGTACTAGTGTGTGTGTGTGTGTGTGTATGTATGTGTATGTGTGTGGCACATGTTTGATTATAGCCAAATCCGATATAATTAGTCAGTTGTTTGACACAGTCTACAAACATAGAGAACTAATCAAAGAATCGTTTTTATAGAAGTTGAAAATATCAAAGTTTACAAACTCCGTTTGTTCAAACAAGAATTGGAGGCATATAAAAAAGTAAAGGAGAGGCGAGGAGAGAAGAGGGAGGAGGGGGGAGGGAGAAGAAGAAAGGCACGAATACACATCGGTAATGTTAGTATAATGCAATGGGATAACTTTATCATGAAACAACATAACACACTAGCACACACACACACACTTATATAAGTTAATGGAGGTGGTAAAATCTTGGCAAGAATCCTTGAATAGAATCTTAATGGAAAGAATGAGATGGTGGGATAAAGGAATGGCAAAATGAACTTAATCTTCCTCAAACAACAAAAAGAAAGAAGAAGAAGAAGAAAAAAAAAGAAAAAGACGGAGGACGAAAGATAGTCAGGCAGGCAGGCAGACTCTAGTTGGTCTGATAGGCAAACAAGACACCCTCGTTGTAGAAGATGCAAGCAAGCACGCACACACACACACACCCACATATTCGGGCAAGACATTAATACAGAAACAACATTACCATCATTCACTAACTACTGCAAAACAACTCTCAGCTCTGAAAGATCATCTTTAAAAATAATAATGATCATGTCTCAAAAAACTTTCGTTGTTCATTGTCTTCTCACTTCTCGGTTAGATGCCTCATCATCATCAGCCATTATCTTCCTTTTTCTACTTCTTCAACTACCTTCGATCATCTTGTCAAAGTGAAATAATAAATGTTTATTCAAATGTTACACATTTTCAATCGATAACAAACCAAAACAAAACAAAAAAAAACCTACTTGACCAATCTTTTCACAATTTTGATCAATTCAAATTACATCTCATTCAACAAAGTAATGTTTCATTGACACCAAACGTTTTGTTTTGCATACGATTCTCTTTCTTCTTCTTCTATTTTTGCCTATCTTTCCACCTTTCTTCGGGCATTCGAATTTCTCATTAATGAGATAAACAAAACAAAAATTAAATTATTCTTTCTTTTTTTAACAAAGATTTCAAACAATTCAAATTGTACTATTTTATACGGGTCGATTAAAACAAATACAAACAACAAGTAGTAAGTAATCTCATTGCTTCCTTTCTTGCTTCTTTTTTTTCTCTCTCTCTCTCTCTCTTTCTCTCTCTCTCTCTTAAGCATTTAAACCCCATCAAACTATTTGTCAAATTATACTGAACATTGGGTGAATCCAATAAATTCGCGACAAGTCTTTGTCGCCTAGTAGTAGTCAATAACTAAATAGTATGAGAGATGCTCAAGACGAAGAAAAAAGAAAGAAAAAGAGAGGAGAGAAGAGAAGGAAGGAAGGGAGGAGAGAGAGAGAGAGAGAGGAAGAGAGAGAGAGAGAGAGCCAACGAAAAGAGTGCAATAAAATGCTATTTAAATTCATTCCAAAAGTAATTTTATTTTTACAACTGAACTTCAACTAAAAGAAAAAAAATAAAAAAAACGAGAGAGCCAAACTCAATCTTTTCTAACATTTTGTCGTTAAGAGGCTATAATGCTGCGTTAGCGACATTTTATTAAAGATGCCACTTTTGAATGAAAACGCCGACGACAAAAAAAAACAAAATTCAATGAAAGATTGACTCATAAAATGTCTGGCGGGTAGGAATATTATCAAGTTTATTGTTGTCAATTTCTTTCAAGAATGTGGTCTTTCTCTCTCTCTCTCTCTCTCAATTATTTATATATCTATATATACTGATTGATCACCTCAATTCGATTCGATGATTTGATCTGATGACAGATTCAAATTTATGGAAGGGAGTGCATGTGTAGTGAATGCCCTTGTTCTGTTCAACAAGGAATCGATAAATCAATCGACATTCTCTCATTCTTCTCATTACACATGTATTTAACTAAAACAGGTTAAAGTTATATATCCCAAGCTTACTAAGTTTACTTTTTAAAAAACCAAAAAAGATATTTTTGGTATTTAAAAATAGAAAAACGATAGTCTTAAATTATATATATATAATTTTAGAGAAAGAGATACACGCGCGCACACACACACACGTACACCACCACACGTACACACACACACACAAACAGTGAAGATGAAGAGTAAAGGAAAATTTACGTCTGTCCTTTCTTTATTTTTTCTATCATCTTCAACGTCTCTTCTTCTTTTTTTTTGTTTCTTTCATTGAAATAGTTCACATCTACATCTTCATACAGTTACGATTCAAGTCTTTCATTTCATCTTTAAATAATATGAAAACGATATATATATATACATATATATATATATATATAAATGCTAATAAATTAGTTAAATTATTATTTCTTACATGAGCCTGGGAGAAAAGTAAATGATTAAGTCGACACGCAATGAATGAATGACTTAGAACGACAAATGAATTCATATTACCACCATCAAACAATTATATAGACGCAATAATAATAATAATAATAATAATAATAAGATATAAACAAATAAACAAGTACTTACCCAAGGTCTTAAGGGGTTGGAGAATTCTATGATCGATGTCATTCTTTAAAAATCATTTGAATTACTAACAAACAAATTATTCCCAAAGGAGTCTCGTGGTAAACAATTGAAAAGGCACAAATTCAAAGTGAAACAAAAAGAGAACAAAGAACAAAAAAGAAGAAAAGGAAAGGAATTCTTTTACTTAAAAAAGAAAGAGAATGACAGCCATTTTAAGTGGCTCAACGAATAAGAAACAGTTGACCATCCACAAAGTACGTGAACTTCAGCTGGACTATGTCGACATAGAATCCAACTATGACGTACTCAAGGAGATTGGCTCCGGTGATTATGGTAAAGTTATACTTGGCAGGCATAAGATTTCTGGTTTCGAGGTATATTATTCTCTTTATTGTTATTATTATTATTATTATTTGTTTAAAAAATACAAATTATCGGTCAAACATTGTTAATCATTTTTTTTTGTTTTCATTCCCTAAAACAGGTGGCATTGAAGGCAGTACCAAAGTGTACGACAACTTTGAAAGATTTTCTCATCGAATTCCATTATAGCTATTTTCTATCTCCTCACATTAACATTCTCAATACGTACGATGTGGCCTTTGAGACACGAGAACATTATTATTTTGCTCAAGAAGTGGCACCTTTTGGTGATTTAGCACAGGTAAAAATATTTCATTCATCTTATTCAATGTAGATATAAATAAATATTATATATATATATATATATCATAATCGAAACAAACACACGAAATGATCTCACCTTCATTTTTTAATTTTGTGATCGATTTAGGTCATCGAGCGTACAAACTTCACTGGCCTTGAAGAGAAGAATGTTAAAATTGGTTAGTGAATAATACAATTAGTGTAATGTATTTTGTTGTTGTTGATTAATGAATTAATCTTTCATTTATATTGGTCAGTGATTGAACAGATTGTCTCAGCCTTGCAGTTTATGCATGAGATGCAGCTGGTGCATCGAGATGTTAGGTTTGCCTGTCTGACTTTTTCTCTTCCTTTTCTTTTCTCATCTTCTTTTTTTTTCTCTTTCTAATCTTATTGATCTCAATCTCAATAAATTAAATGCTAATTTAGAGCTGAAAACATCCTAATTTATAATCCAAATCTAAGCAAAGTGAAACTGACTGACTTTGGTCTAACAAGAAAAGTGGGAACGTTAGGTGAGTAACATTTAACGATTAAGAATGAAATGAGACTGACATATTCTGCACTTTCCATTAATCTGTTAATTAGTTAAGAAACGAGTCAAGTCGCTCCCATCATGCCCGCCTGAAGTGTGGAAGGCAGTCCTCCTCGAGGGTTTTAACATCGAAACAGGCAGTGATGTATGGCAATTGGCAATGATGATTATAGTTATGATTACTACCAAATTTCCTTGGGACAAGGCTGACATTACTGATGTTAGCTTTAATGAATTTGTCGATTGGCAGAAAAGAAAGACTACCCGAACGCCTCGCTATTTTAGAGAGTTCACGCCCCGGGTACTGAGAATGTTTAGAAGATTGATGGAGATAAAGCCATCGAAGCGTTACCCGGTCACTGAGGTTAGAAAATATCTTAAAGATCGATGGCTTATCAATAAGAACTTTAGATCGTCATCCATCTATGTAAGTAAACGCCATCAATCCAGGTTACTAAGAGGATTACGAATAAAATTATAACCATGTTAACTTATTATTTTTAATTTAGGATGAGACAAGTCATACGAATGTGTCGCGTAGCATGTCCTGTAGCCATCTCATTACGAATCCTCGTAGTAAAGAAGACTCAGATAGTCTTATATAAAGAATATCTATCTGTTCGCCTGTCTGTCTGTCTGTCTGTCTGTACACTTCTTTCTTCCTCTAAATACGACAAACAACAAATAATAATTGAACAAAACAAACCAAACCAAAAAAAAAAGACTAATTGATCGAAGACTATCTACATATTCGACAAGGTGTTATTAATTACAACAAATCGATGGCATTCTATTTATTTCATCTTTAAAGAGACACCCGAGCATAATAACTCTCTCTCACACTCATTCAATTCATTTAATTCATTCAATTCATTCACTTCCTTTTTATTTCTCTATTTTCACTCTATTGTTCTCACTTTAATAGTTACAGCAGCATTAATTAGTTGGTTGGGACCTGTTGATTTATATATAAATATGTATATATATATATATATATATAATCTGATGATGTTGATGATGATGATGATGATGATGATGGTGGCAATAATGAAAAATTATGAAAGATGCTTTATTAATGAGAAAAAAATCATATTTTTTTGACAGTAAAACAATGATTAATTTAGTTTTTAGTAATGTAATCTTACAAAGTAAACATTTTTCTTTTCATTTTCTTCGTTTTGCTTTAACAAAAAAAACATCTCTATTTTTTTTTCTCTCTCTCTCTCTCTTTTTATTTTTGGTTTGTTTTGTTGTGTTCCTTCGTCTTCATCTTCGTCTTCTTTGTTTCTTGTTGCTTTCCATACCTTTTTCTTCACTTCTTTTTGTTTTTAATTTAAATTTTATTTAATTTAATTTTTACATTTTTATCGAATTATTCAACGTGAATGGTTTGTATCGGTAAGCTGTATTCTTGTGACGATCGATGAAGATGGCCTTGATCGGTTTGGCATTACTCGAATATTTCGTGGGCAGCTGATAGATGAACGAACTTTTATTGCCTATTGTCTCCTTCTTTATAATCGAAGATTTATATTTCTTTAACGTCTTGATGCCTAACGAGAGAGAGAGAAAGAGAGAGAAAGAAAGAAAGAAAAAAGGTGGAAAAAGTTGAAAAAAAACAAAGTGTTCAGTCAAATATAAACAAATCTTTCTTTCCCTCTTTTCTGTCTTCTTTTTTTATTTTATTTGACCGTGTAGGGGTAGGGGTAGGTTAGGGGGGGGGAAATGGTTATGGTTAAAGGTTTAGGCTATAAACGATATTTACCATAAACAATGTCAACTGGTTTAGCATTGGAGACAAACTTTATTGGTAACTTGTGAAGTTTTGAATATCTTTTATTCGTTTGAATCATCGAATACGGCTGGGCGTTTAGCTTAAAGTAATGTATTGGACTGTTAGCACCACTACCATAGTGATAATGTCCATAATACTTTCGACGGGTGTTACTGACCTCTAACACCTTCGGCTGATGATAGGTGTTGATGGCATTCACTACTGCTATGCTTGTTGACATTAGATGACGGCGGGCAAGATCCGACATTAGAAGCCATATGAGCATAAGTAAATGTTTGCTAATCAGCTGACTTGTTAAATGTTTCCATTCCTTGGCATCCATCCTGTTCATAATTAAATTCAATTTTTTTTCTTTTTTTTATTATTCTATTTAAACATTATGTTTATATATATTTTTTTAATATATTATATTTAAAGATTAGTTAATCGATGATCATATTAAGCTTTTCTTGTTGCTGCTGTTGTTTACATATTTGCCTTCCTTTTTTCCTTTGTCCATTATTGACAATGTTCAAACTTTGGTAAACAAATTTTTGTGAAGCAATCTTAAATTAACTTCATAAGTTCATTATAATAATAATAATAATAATAATAATTATTATTATTATTATTATTATTATTAAAATGAAAAGTTATGAAACATATTGAAGTAGATAGTATTGCAAAATTTAAGTTAATCAATCAAATTATGATGATGATGATGAAGAAGAAGAAGAAGAAGAAGAAGAATCTTCTAGGAAATATTTCCTATCTTCCAACGAGCAATCATCGACATTGTTTGAACTATCATCTACTACTTAAAAATAACATTATTATTATTATTATTAAATTTTAAATTTATTTTTTAGAAAGAGTTAATCTATAATAACGTTTTCTCTCTTTCTCTCCCTCACATATTGATTAGATGAGCATGAGGTCTTTCCCCTTCACCCCTTCTTCATCCTCATCATCAACAACATCATCATCTTCTCCTCCTCCTCCGCCTTCTTCTTCATCACCACTTTCATGTAATAGACGGACAATGATACTATAACAGCTCAAAGTGGTAGATGAAGTGCAATCTTTCCCTCGAGCACGCCAACCTAATAGCTACTTATTAGTTTTTAAAACTTCGTTGATTAACAGTTAGTCGAAGCACTTAACTCTTAATCATATCTTTTCCGTGTTTGTACCAGTGCACCTCCTCCTCAAGTCTATTAGTCACTCGAAGTTTGGATTTTAAAATTTTAAAACATTAATAATAATAATAATAATAATAATCATAAAACAAAATTATCTATTTTGTTTTTTGTTGTTTGAAGTAACGAAAGAAAGGAAGTGAACAACAAAAAAGAATGTTTTATTTGTTTTATTTTTGTTATCTTTGTTAATCTGTTTATTTAAATAAACTTACCACATTCTTTAAAGAGATAATGGTAGAGATGTGTTTATCGTCTTCAAGTGATGATCGATTCAATAAAAAAGATAAATTAAATTATTACCTTACTTTGTGATCATAGAACATTTGTTAGAATTGAAACAATTTGGAAAATAATATTTTGTTGTTGTTGTTGTCGAGTTGTCGCCTGTTAATGGTAGCAAATGATGCTGATGGTGCAAATCGTAAGTATATGGTTGTCGATGTATTTTTTTTATATATATATTTTATTTATTTTATTCTTTTAAGTGTTGATACAAAGCGTAAAAACAACAATAACAAGATAATATAAAACAAAACAAAACAAAACAACAAACAAACAAAAAACACGAAGAATCAAGCGAAGAAAGGCTAGTTTACTGTTTCGTAGCTGATGGGATAGTGATCCGTCCGACCGACCGACCGACCGACCGGCTAACCAAACTTAAACGAACGATCGATTCGAGTAAGATTTGAAGGGAAAAATACACTGCCTAACAGTTCTTAATACATTGCGCGCGCGAACACTGTCCGAACCAGTTAATTGTGCTTTTCCACAGGTCTTGCTGAAGGTGTGCGCGAGCTAATTTATCACTCAACACAACTCTTTACCTCGACTATATTTAGTTAATCTTCGTGTCCATGTGCTGTTGTTGCCTTCTATTTTTTTTTAATTTTAAATAATAAAAAAAAAGAATAGTAGATTGCCTTAATCAGATTATTAATCAGATTAGATCAAGATCAAGTTTAGACTTTAATTATGTGGCCGAGTCTATAAATAATTTGTGTGTAAAATGAACATTCTAGTAAAACAAAAAAAAAGTAGAAAGAAGAAAAACAAAATCTATCATCACATATTAGAAAGAGAGAAAGAGGGAGAAAGAGAGAAAGAGAGAGAGAGAGAGAGGGAGAAAGAGAAAAAGAGAGGGAGAGAGAGAGAGCTAGAAAAAAAATTTGTACCTAAAAAAAAAAAGGAAAACAACAAATAAACAACATTTGCAAATAAAACGATCAATCAATTCGATTAAATATATTAAAAAAATATATTTATTTGAATTATCACAAAAAATCAATTAATTATGGGCCACCAACAATAGTTGAGCTAATTCAATAAGTTCGTTTCTTAATAACCAATAAGTTAGTTTATGGCCACTAACAAGTGGAGAGTCGTTTACAAATTATGACCGACTTAATGATTACTTTATTCAAAGTAAAGCCAAAGACTACTGCCTTTCTCGATGTGACCAACATACATAAGGAGCATGCCGATGCAGAGGAATTCAATGATGAGAATCGTAACAAAATCGATGAACAGAATGAGACATGCCGTTGTAATGTTTACGATGGAATGGAAGCTAAAAGTCAACATGAGGAGAATGATGTTAAAAGTTTCAAGTCGATGTCTTATATTTTGATGGAGAATAAAGAATCACCAATGATTGATAATAAATTAGCCTTCCATCTAAGTGAATATGTTTCATTGCATGAGGAGCCATTGCCAGGCATCTCGGTGGCACAGATTGGTAGGAAATCCTTTCTTTATCTACATAAGAAACGATTAGCCGAACGTGGCTACCGACTTTCCAATCAAAAACTTGGCGAAGGTGGCTTTGGTATAGTCTACAAGGTTTATAAAAAACATGATAGGACACCATTGGCTTGTAAGATTAGTCTTATAAGAGAAAGTACCCGATCGAGTAGTAAAGATATTCATACAATGCTTAAATCGATATCGAACGAGGTCTATGTCCTTAAGACGACTACCCATGAAAATTTGGTTACGCTTAAGTACAATTTTATCTATTGCCGAAGGAGTCCCAACGAATCGGATCCAGTGATGATGATGCACAGCTATATCATTATGGAATTCGCCACACAGGGAACATTATATTCAAAACTTAAAAAATTGGGTCCATTCGATTCGGGGCTAACACGTTACTATGTAAGACAGATCGCTAATGGAATATTAGAATTACATCGTAGTGGCATCGCCCATCGAGATCTAAAATTGGGTAACATCCTGCTAACAAGCAATGAGAGAGGTGAGGATATTGTTAAGCTGGCTGACTTTGGCCTAAGCCAATTGTTGAGCACACGCCAATCGGGCCTGATGAAATGCCTTAAACCGGTCGGCACACTGTCCTATATGTCGCCAGAGCTGATAATGAGCTACATTCTTTACAATACCGATAGTCGTTCCAAGCTGAAACCATACGATCCATTCAAGACGGACATCTGGGCGTTGGGTGTGTGCATTTTCCTTCTGCTCAACAAGACGCATCCGTTTGGGAATCCTCCAAGCAGAAAGGAGGAGAAAATCGACTTCGCCCGACGGATACATCGTAAGCAGATCGACCAAAATTGGGATACAAACAATCAACCGGCCGGTGTTGAACCATTCACCAACGAATGCCTAGATCTAATTGGTCAAGTACTCGAGCCCAAAAGTCGTAAAAGAATCAACATCTATCTTCTTATCGAGCATAAATGGATGAAGCTTCCCATTATAGTTGGTCTCTCAACGAATAAAAAGAAACGCTCTTCACCAGGCGACTTCTAAAATTCAAATGTCTTTTAATTACCTTTGAAGACGAAGTTTGGAAGGATGTGTTTTGTTTTTGTGTTTGTCGATTGGGGAAGGGGGGGGAGGCCTTGTCTTGTGTGAGGTAAAAAAGAAATGGGAGGAGAGGAGAGGGGGAGGGGGGGAAACATTAATTAAAAACAAGTCAAATTTAAATGTGTGTAAAAAAAAGAAATGAAATGAAAAGAAATATATATAAAAACACAACTGCCGTAGGATTTGATATATAGAGTTATTAGTTCCAAATGGGTAACAAAAAAAAACAAACAATTACTTGAAGACAATGTACTAAATATCAATAGCAAAGAGTACCAAAGAAAGAAAGAAAAGATAAAGATTGTTTCAACAAACAAATATATATAAAAGGTGTCACATACTATTATGAGTTAGATATTTTATATAAAATAGACCCAAAAAAAAAGGATAAAGAAAAGATGATGTGAGACACTTGTTACTTTCAATGTTCCCTAAGGTACCAAAAAGTTTGCAATGTAGTTTCTGTTGCAATGTTTATGAAGTGGATTAGTAAGTCGATTATAATTTGAAACAGAATGAGGCATTTCCAAGGGCGAACATAAAAGGAAGGAAATTTAAAAAATAATTTAAAAAAAAAGATAGTAGAGGACTAGGTAAACAGCACCGGAGAGATTGAATCAAATACAGACAACAATATTTGTTGGTTAGTCTTCTTTGTCTAGATGTCTCTCTCTCTCTCTCTCTCTCTTTCTCTCTATTCAATTGAATCTAGCTGAGTCTTAAGATTTGCCAACATTATCTCAATATCTTCTAATGAATCGACCACATTTTGCCTACTGAATTAGAGAAATATATTCAAATTAAAATATGAAAATATAAAAAAGATAATGAAATAAACAAACCTTAGATTATTTTGTTTAGAATTATCATCGGTCATTGTATGTGATGATGATGGTAGTGGCGGTGGTGGTGGTGGAAGCATTCCCGATGCAGGCGATATCTCAATGTTTACCAAAGTGTTTGCCATTGTACGAGTAGGATTATACATCGGAGACGATGTTGATGATGAAGATGAGGATGATCCTTTTGAGCCAGTATCGAACATCTTCATAGAATTCTGTAAGAAGAGACTATTCTTCTGGCGTATTGTACCAATGTTATCGTTGGCAAAAGGCATTGATTCGGTTGATGAACTACTTGAGGCGTTAATAATATCACCATGGCTGTTTTCAGCTGTTTTCCTTTCCTTCTTGTTCATTGGCAGTGTTTTACAATCGGATTCTCTTAGATCAGCACCGCTACCACCTTCAGCCAATTTAGTTGGCATATGATCACTTTGGGGTGAGAGCGAATGCATTTCGGAAAATTTATTTGTTAAAGACTTTACACATGAAGCGAAGAGATCTTCGGAAGTGAATGAACTGAAAACATCAATATCATCGTAATAATTATTTTGATTAAAAAATTGATTATTAAGATTGCCCCTAAAGATATTGTCCGGCTGATGTACGGGCGTCGATGGAACAGAGCTAGGCTTCTTCACAGAGTTGACACGTTTTGGTGGTGGTGGTGGATTCTTCTTCACGCCACTATAAATCGAACTTGTCTCTGAACCAGAATCCGAATTGAGACCAACTTTATCACTTGAAAGTGTTGACAAGGTAGACACTGAATCATGCGACTTGATGGAGACTGAATCAAAATTGTCACTTCCAAAGGCAATAATTTTCGCCACCGGTTTTGGTTTGACCAAATTTTTGGGCCTATTCAAGGTGGAAGTGCCATCAAGCTCAAAGATGCTATTATTAAATTGTTGTTGTTGTTGCTGCTGCTGCTGTTGTTGATTACCATTGATGAATGTATTCATCTTGGGTGCCTCACCAGGCATATTTTGTTGATTGGCAAACGAATACAAATCGCCATTAGAATATTGATAATATGGCTGAGGCTGCTGTAGACCCATTTCCATTGGTCCATTTACATAATATTGCCCACAATAATTCATCTCAGCGTTTGATAAATTCTCAAGTGATCTTCCACGAAAATTCGATGATAAAAAGGTTGGACCTGGATGAATCATCGGGCGATAGTAAGCAGTGTTTGGCACCAATCGTGGATGATAAATCGTCTGCTGGTGCATCTGCTTCTGGAACGTGCTCAAAGGCGATGATCTAGGCTCAAACATAGGTGGAAACATCTTATTCTGCTTGATAATCATTGGCGTTGGTTCGATCAGGCGGGCTTCGCCACTAGTGGGCGAATTCAAATTATTATTAACCTTGATATGAACATCCTGATATGGCAGTTGATATGAATTATTCAACACTGCCACAGGCCTATCGAGATTGTCCACCGTATTCGATGGCATTGTGTAAGAAACAAGATTGGGCCTTGAAAGACTTGGCGATTCAATGGGCTTAGGCAAGTAGGTGGAAGCAGAATTGCTCACACCATAGATTGGTTCACCACAATCGTTCAATGACGACTTGGCTAATGATTTTATCTTCTTGATGGCAAGTAGAATTTTTTTCTGATGGCCTAATTTAGTAATACCTACGTCTTCTAAATCTTCCCAAGTGAGCTTGGTAACTTTATCGACAGTGTTATAATTTTGTTTACAAAGTGATTCGTAATAGCAGCTTAGATTCAATGCCTTCAGCCATTCCTCCAACGTTTCCTATGATATTAAAAACCGATTGTATGTAAAAACGATAACAATCCAATGGCAATAATGAACAACTTACTGGCTTGTAGGAAGGAAGACCTTCGTCTATATTTAGCTTTTGAATTTCTGAAGTGAGAATACTCCTTACGTTTGGATCTGTTATACCGATGGCAGTCAAATCTTGTGGAGTCATTCGAGAGATCGTGGCCATATCGTAAGCGGCATCAATGAAATTTTGTTCATAAGAACCCATGCCAACTTTGACTAGCCAATTGTGAATAATCTCCTTGTCCTGTGTTTAAAAAATAAAATTGAATAGATAAGTGATTAATTACGATAGGTAGTTTAGGAATGAATCAAAGTTGTCAAACTAACTGGAACACCATAAAGAAGCATCTCCGGTATAGAAGGTATTTGATTCTCCATGTTCGGTGTGATTGAATTATTTTTCTTATTTGACTTATTAGATTTAGTGCTATCGCTAGATTTCTTTTTCATGAAAACATTCCGATGACTACTTTTGACAGGATTGGCAGCAGTAGCATTGACACTAATCTTACTAACGTTATCGGCTTTGTTTGAGTTGGTGGCGACTCCAGACGCCAGTGTTGAATTAAAATATGATTGTTGTTGATATGATAACGATGAGGATGAAGAGGAAGACGAACAAAATGATGAGGAAGTGGAAGATGATGAGGACAATGAAGATTGTTGTGAACCTTCCGAGTCCTTTGTACTTGAATTTGAGCCTATCGATTCGACACTGTGAACGGAGACACGATTAGAAGCCAACTTAACCGAATCACTTCCACGGCCACTATCGAGACTAGACGAGCTATAACGATAAGTCAATTGCTCATTGGTTAAGGACGGACTGGAGCGATCATAATCGTTAATTATCTCATCATTTTTGTTGAACATTAAAACAGTAGACTGTTCGGGTATTAGTTGCATTGAACTAAATGTTTTACTACCATCTTCGCTCATATGACGTAATGTGGCCGTTAATTGTTGTTTCGATTTAATGACATCTTTTGGGAAGCTGCTTTCACTATCATTACTGGGTATGGTCGGCGGTGGCACCACTTTGATGCTTCCACGAAATGTTGAGTTTCGATTGATGCCGGTAACTAGACAAGAAGAGTGAGAGGGAAAGAAAAAGAAAACAAAAATATGATCAAGATAGAATCTTAATGTACAACAACAACAACAACAACAAAAAAGAGAAAAAGAGGCAAAACAAAAATGATAAACTAACAAGGACAACTTCGTTCGAAACATACTACAAACAACATCGAATAAGAGAGAGAGAAACTCGAGATTGTTTTTATTTTCCTTTGAATCTTATTAACTATCCAAAAAACGCAGTTTATAGGATCTATCTAAATGAAATTATTCATTCAGCTAAATTATCACATTCTCAATTGATAATGTGATGGAAGGAATGAAGGAAAGGGCGCATTTGGAAAGAAAAGAGATTAATATCTCCACACCACCACCTCACATTCTCAATGATATTTGTTTAAAAAGAAAGAAAAAAAGGGGTGGTCGGCCATCTTCATCAATATATCATCACCATCACCATCATCAATATCATCATCATCATCATCATCATAATAATATTATTATTTATTTTTCTTTCACCTTTCTCTTTTCTTCTCTTTTCTTCTTCTTCTTCTCTCCCACACAATCCAATTAGATTGAATATAAAAAAATTGAAGAAGTAGAAGACAATAAAATGATATATATATATATATATATATATATACAATATATATAAGATATATATACAAATATATATAAGATATATATATTGTATTTATCTGTAATGGCCACAACCCC
>CAJUYD010000175.1:0-22403 GCA_910591665.1 Ectemnius continuus
GAAGACCATAAAAGAATTGGCTAATAATCTAACCAAACAACAGGCAAAGATTGAAGGACAGGTTAATATATTGCATTTCATCGATAATGTTAAATATTTCATTAATGATCTAATCAAGGAAGCAATTAATTTAAGATTGATTACTTATTCAAATGATTCAATCATGACTAGATATAATCTAAATAAATTGAAACAGATCAACAATTCTATTCAATCACAATTGATTGAGATAGAGAATGAATTCAATGATATTATAATGAAAATTAATGACAATGATGATAAGCAATTATTAGAGCTTCGTATGAATTCTTTGCGAAAAACATTCAAACAGGTTGAACATTTGATGCAACAAAAAATTGATCAATTCAATAAAGAATTCGATGAACAATTCAAGACGATACCAATGGAATCAATCAATGAAGAAGAAAAAGAAGATGATGATGATGATGATCTAATTGTTAGAATGGAAACATATCTATTCCAGCTTAAACAGAACATTGACACAGCAGCACATTATGAATATGAACAATTATTAAACGATAGTGATCAACGAAAAGAAAAGGATAATAGAATATCAATGTTAAGAAATCAATTGATCATTGCATGGAAGCAAAGAGAGGATATTAAAGAAAAGGAACGTTTCAATCAAATGTTTGAACAATTTCTTCAAGAATCCAATGAGGATATAAATAATATTGATCGTTTCATTAATCAGATAATCATCAACAACAATAATAGGAAAGATAATATCGATATGAATATTAGTATTAAACGTAGATTACTTCGTTATGAGCTTTCCTATAAACAAATCTACAATATATTTAATCAAACAACATCTGATGAAATATTTTCTAAATTGATTCATCTTAAAGATAATATTGAAACATTGAAATATCATTCAAATCATTTGGAGGCATTAATCGAAGCTTATGAATTAATTGATAATAATTTAATCAATCAAATCAATCAAATCGATAATGAAATCGATGAACGAAAAACATCGAATGAATTGAAAATATTCTTTGATAATATTAAACTACTTAATGAATTAGTTGAAGATGTTCAACGAAAACATATCAATGAGCCATCGATTCTCAATGAATTATATTCAGTTAAATTTAAATTAAACAATATTATCAATAAATTAAGATATAAATATATTCAAATCAAATGTTTAGAGAAACGAAATGAGATTGATATCATCTCATTAAATAATGATAATCTTTCATTGTTAAATGAAATCAAACAAACATTGGACAATTTCATCAATGTTCATTATGAGATGAATGAACAAATCTTCAACAATTGGCTTCAAATATTCAATGAAATGGATAGATTAATGAAAACGACAAACAGAAATTATCAACCAAATCTTAGCTCACCAAATATAAGTGAATGCTCATTATCTGATCTGATACTAAATAAACAGACAACAACAACAACAACATCATTCGATGTAATAACTAAAACGGATGAGCAACATAATTTCATCTATCAGCCGACAATATTTGATAAGATTATATCACCAAATTCCTTTAGTGATCTATCATCCAAAGATGATCATCTATTTCATAATCAAATATTATCGAATCAAAATTCAGCTACAACAAATTCAAATAATAGCCTTTTTTATTCGGAAGAAGATTCGGGACATTGTGATGGACATTCAACGATTACCACACCAGATTTTCAAATGAGCTCTCATGAACGCCTCTCTAGTGAATATCTTGAAGATTTAAGTGATTATAGACATAATAGCCATTTTAAATCAGCTTCCGATCTTAATCTTTATAGTCCTGGTGATGTTTCAAGCCAACAGGGAAATGGTTCTGATTCAAAAATTGTACAAGTGAATGATTCAATCAAATTGAGTTCTATCGATATTGAATTGATTAAGAATATAATCGAAAAGGATTCATTATCCTATGAAATTTATTGTCTGATTGATAGTAAATTTATATCGATTACATCGACAATTGAAACAATCTATAATAAAATCATTCGTTTGATTAAAAATGATAAAACTAATCATCTTAAGACATTGCTTGAAGATAATTCACAGATTATAGCAAATATTACCGATTTTATCAATGAAAATGGTAAACAGCAAAACAATCGAATCGAGCCAACAAACAATATGGCCGACATTTTTAGGCGTCTTCAGTTGGCTTCTAGCCAACCATCGGATGAAAGTAATCTATCAATGTTCTATAATAAAACTCAAAATCTATTTGATCATCTTTTAGATTATGAAAAGAAGCTAGAGTTGATCAATGTTGATGTTATTTCTATTATTAATTGTAAAGAAACGGAAACAAGTTTTATTGAAGAAATTGATAGCTTTGAAACAATAAATAACATTCCAATTGTGATCAATGAAGAACCAGATAAGATTAACCATTCCACTAATGATTCATCAACTATTGATATCTCAAATGTAATTACTACAGGTGATTTGAACACAACTGAATCGATTGAATCGAATTTAATTTCAAAGTCAGAATCGCAAACAGTCTTCGATTTGAATTTCCAAACAGAATCTCTAGAATCAAATCAATTCAATCCTTCAGAGACGATTAATGATGAAAAAGAAACATTGCAAGGAATAGAGAATGAAGATAAGTCAATGAATAAAGAGAAGAAGAAGAAGAAAAATAAGAAAAGAAAGAAAAATAAGATTGAAGCAACAACATCGACGTGCAATGAATCGAAAGATAACGACAATAAAATATTAAATAATATAGCTGATAATAATAGAAATGATGATAATTCATATGTCGATGACGTCAGTGTCGATAAACAAACATTAACATCTAAATTTAGCGAAGAAGGCAATGTTTTGTCTATTACCACCAGTGTTGATCATATTGAAATTATTAATCCAATCAATCATCTCATCGATGGTCAACAGTCATTGAAAGAGATCAATAACATTGATAATGAAACAATTAAATCGACAACATTAGAATCGTTAGATGTTGATCAAAATAATCAAGAAAATTATACAAATGAATCTAATCTAAATATTGTGACTTCTAATGAATCAATTCAAACCAATGATCACTTTCAACAATTAACAGAAGAATTAGTTGATGAAATTAAGACAAAATCAAATTCCAAAATTATATCAATAGAATCGGTTGAATATTCGGATGACTTGCCTAAGAATTGGAAATCAATAAAAGAAGCAACCGAAGAATTGTCTCAAGATAATGAAAATCAATTTGTAAGGTTTGATGATGAGGCAATGACATTAGAAGAGGGAAGAAATGAAAAAATTGAAAGTGAAACTTTAGATGTCGCAAAAACAATCGAAACAATCACTGAAATAGAAAATCCATTAGAATTAACTGTTGATCATTCTTCATCAATTATTGAATCGATTCAAACAGACAGTGTTTTACAATCAAAATCCAAAAAGAAAAAGAAGAAAAATAAAAAGAAAGGAAAAAAGGATAAAATAAATGAAAATATTTGTAAAGAAAATCAAAAAGAAAATGAAAACATTTTGAATGATAAAATGAAACAGTTTGATTTCAATGATAACTCCATTGATCAAATAGTTTCCAAAGGAAAGATACAACTTGACAAACATTCATCTGTTGAAGAATTGAAAGATATCATTGACAACAACAGTTTGCCAGAAACAAAAAAAGATGAACACAAAACAGATGGATTACATTTTGATTCTGGTTTATTTAATTCCAATCAAAATAACAAAATCGATAATAAGATCATTGATCAATTGGATTTAGACCTTGTCGATAGATTAAATAATAATCAGGTAGTTTTGCCTGAAACTGAACGTCTTGCAAATGAAGTTGAAGAAATAAATCTAAATTTAGATCTAAAACTTGCCAATGAATTAAAGGAAAAAGCTAAAGAAGTTTTCAAATTTGAAACTAATGATAAAATCAATGAAGTATCATCCTCATACACAATCGATGACATATCAAATGAAACATATGTGAATGAAGAGCAAACTAATAAATTACACCTAGACAAAGCATTCGATTTTGTTCAAAATGAAGACATCGATAAACAGGAAACTGATCAAAGGTACTCAAACCTTGATGATCGATTGAATGTGATCGAGAATAGTCTTGAAGTGATTCAAATGGATTTGCTTCAAACACTAGCACATTTAGAATCGACTTCAATTTTGCAGACAAAAAATTCTCATATCGAATCAGTGGAGAAAGATAATGAACACAAGTTAACAGAGACTGAGTCTGAAACGATTTCCGTTAACTTCGATGATCAAACAAGTAATTGTTTTGTCTCTTCTGATATCCAAGGAATAAATCTATATTCTAATCTTGGTCATTTCAATGAATCACAAGAATTATTTCAAAAAACTACTAAATCTGAAACAACTGATCAAATCTGTGAAGAATCGTTAGACACTACATCGTCACATACAATGGATGGAATACCAATTGAAACAAGCAAAGATGAGAAGAAGACCAACAAATTGCATCTCAATGACTCATTCAATTTTGCTCAAAATGAAGACATCGATAAAAATGAAACTGATCAAAGGTATTCAAACCTTGATGATCGATTGAATGTGATCGAGAATAGTCTTGAAGTAATTCAAATGGATTTGCTTCAAACACTAACGCATTTAGAATCGACTTCAATATTGCGAACAAAACATTCTCATATCGAATCAGTAGAGAAAGATAATGAAAAGAATGAACACAAGTTAACAGAGACCGAGTCTGAAACGATTTCCGTTAACTTTGATGATCAAACAAGTAATTGTTTTGTCTCTTCTGATATCCAAGGAATAAATCGATATTCTAATTCTGGTCATTTCGATGAATCACAAGAATTATTTCAAAAAACTACTAAATCTGAAACAACTGATCGAATCTGTGAAGAATCATTAGACACTACATCGTCACATACAATGGATAGAATACCAATTGAAACAAGCAAAGATGAGAAGAAGACCAACAAATTGCATCTCAATGATTCATTCAATTTTGTTCAAAATGAAGACATCGATAAAAAGGAAACTGATCAAATCTACTCAAACCTTGATGATCGATTGAATGTGATCGAGAATACTCTTGAAGTGATTCAAATGGATTTGCTTCAAACACTAACGCATTTAGAATCGACTTCAATATTGCAAACAAAACATTCTCATATCGAATCAGTGGAGAAAGATATTGAAAAGAATGAACACAAGTCAACGGAGACCGAGTCTGAAACGATTTCCGTTAACTTTAATGATCAGATAACTTTACCTAAAATTGATCGTTTTGCTTGGTCGGATATTGATGATAGCAAAGAAATAAATTTAATTAGTGATCTCAGGCATTCCGATGAATCAAACGAATCATTTAAAGAAATAATCAAACCTGAGACAATTGATCAAACCATCAAAGATCATTGTCAAAGGGATCAAAATAAAGACGAGAACATTGAGAATGTAATCGATAATGTTTATTTGACTGATAATTTACATATCGAATCAGTAGAGAAAGATAATGAACACAAGTTAACAGAGACTGAGTCTGAAACGATTTCCGTTAACTTTGATGATCAAACAAGTAATTGTTTTGTCTCTTCTGATATCCAAGGAATAAATTTATATTCTAATCTTGGTCATTTCGATGAATCTCAAGAATTATTTCAAAAAACTGTCCAATCTGAAACAACTGATCGAGTCTGTGAAGAATCATTAGACACTACATCATCACAAACAATGGATAGAATACCAATTGAAACAAACAAAGATGAGAAGAAGACCAACAAATTGCATCGCAATGACTCATTCAATTTTGCTCAAAATGAAGACATCGATATAAAGGAAACTGATCAAAGGTACTCAAACCTTGATGATCGATTGAATGTGATCGAGAATACTCTTGAAGTGATTCAAATGGATTTGCTTCAAACACTAACGCATTTAGAATCGACTTCAATATTGCGAACAAAACATTCTCATATCGAATCAGTAGAGAAAGATAATGAAAAGAATGAACACAAGTTAACAGAGACCGAGTCTGAAACGATTTCCGTTAACTTTGATGATCAAACAAGTAATTGTTTTGTCTCTTCTGATATCCAAGGAATAAATCGATATTCTAATTCTGGTCATTTCGATGAATCACAAGAATTATTTCAAAAAACTACTAAATCTGAAACAACTGATCGAGTCTGTGAAGAATCATTAGACACTACATCATCACAAACAATGGATAGAATACCAATTGAAACAAACAAAGATGAGAAGAAGACCAACAAATTGCATCTCAATGACTCATTCAATTTTGCTCAAAATGAAGACATCGATATAAAGGAAACTGATCAAAGGTACTCAAACCTTGATGATCGATTGAATGTGATCGAGAATACTCTTGAAGTGATTCAAATGGATTTGCTTCAAACACTAACGCATTTAGAATCGACTTCAATATTGCAAACAAAACATTCTCATATCGAATCAGTGGAGAAAGATATTGAAAAGAATGAACACAAGTTAACAGAGACCGAGTCTGAAACGATTTCCGTTAACTTTAATGATCAGATAACTTTACCTAAAATTGATCGTTTTGCTTGGCCGGATATTGATGAAAGCAAAGAAATAAATCTAAATAGTGATCTCAGGCATTCCGATGAATCAAACAAATTATTTAAAGAAATAATCAAACCTGAGACAATTGATCAAACCATCAAAGATCATTGTCAAAGGGATCAAAATAAAGACGAGAACATTGAGAATGTAATCGATAATGTTTATTCGACTGATAATTTACATTATCGTATTTGTTTCGAAGCAGAAAACGTTGAAGAGATTATTTCATTTGATAAAAAACTTGAAACATTAGAAAAGGAAGAAATAAAAGAAGAGACACGGCCTGGTCAAACAAAACCTACCGGTGAAGATAATAATTCAAATCTTAAAAGTGATGAAACTTTGTGCGAAACATTCCAAAATTTATCACAAGATAATATTGAATTAGAAGATGGGTCTAAGGAGATAAATTATGAACATAACATCAATCCTATGGTAGAGACAATTGAATCGATTTCAAAAGAACAACCAATCGATGACATTGACGATAAGCAATTCAATCTTAACAATGATGCCCAGCCAAGCTCATCCCATGAAGATTTGAATCTATCGAATAAAGCTAAATCATCTAACAAGATTTTCATTCAAAACGAAACTAAATCAAGTGATAATACTATGGACTCATCTTCTAAACATAAAGAAACAATGAAAACATTTACAATTGAAGATAAAAAAATTAGTCTTAAGTTTGGAAAGAAAAAGAAAAATAAAAATAAAAGGAAGACTCAGGCTAAGATTAAACTAATACAAGGAATTAGATTAAATTTAGATGATGACTTAAGTGTTAATCAATCGATTGAAGATGAGCCATCTAATAGTCATTTAATAGAATCTTCACCATTGTCTTTCACACTTTTATTGCCTGAAGCTGAGCAACAACAATCAAGTAAAGAAGTTTCAAATTTCGACGATAAAAATGAAAATATAACTTACCAAACAATTAATCTAAATGAAGATAAAATCATTTCCTATATTGAATCAACTTCAATGTTAACAGAAGTGGATGATAAATTAAAAATAAATGTTGATAATATTTCTGAATGCATTGATGAAAAATTGAATGAAGATAATTTCAATCAAATCATTTCTAACACACCACAAACTGATGATCATAAGACATTTTCACAAGCAATGTTGAACAATGAAAAATTCTTTAAGGCTGATGATAATAATTCAATAAACATTGAACAAGATGATTTACTAACTGATGCATTAATCAATGCAATGGCAAGATTGAATGTGAATGATAACAAGGAAGATAAATTGAAGACATTTCCGGACAATACATTAGATGATAATAGCCTTAAATCGGCAGCTCCTATTGTTACGATTGTTGAAGATATTCCACCACGAGAGACATTTATTGTTGATAATCAAACAACATCGAAAGAGAATAGGCATGTGCCAAACAATCAGATAAACATTGAACAATTAGCCACTACATATGAGCCAATCGAATCGAATGAAAATGAGAATAACTCGACTTACGTTATCTATGAACAGTCAACAAAATCAAAGGAAACGATACTTTCATGTCAATCAGATAATCCTTCTTCACCATCTTATTGGACATCAATCGATGATTCTTTAGATAAAATTGAACAAAACATTAATGAAAATAAACAAACAATTATCAATCCAATTAAAAATAATACCATTAATAAGCCAATTGATTCATTTGAAGATACAATCAAAAAAGGAAAGAAAAGAAAAATGTTTGACGATGAAAATCAATTGAAAGATGATAAATGTCTTCATTTAAAACCTTTGATTAATGTTCATAAAGAGATTATTCCAAGTCCGCTTGATGATGTTAATAATCTTAAGAACAAGAAGCAAAATTCGGAAAAAGAAGATTCTAATGATTTAATGTTTGAAACGATTGTTGATAAATTTGACGATAATGAAGAGAGTATAAAAACAATTGAATCAATTGGTATAAACCAAAGTTATACATCCCCTTCAGCGAACGCTTTGGAAGACAAATTGAATGATCTTAAGGAGGAAACAGTCTTAACTACCTTAGATGATAGTGACTCAAAGAATCAAGAAGAAGATAAAGAACATAACGAAGATAAGATGACTCAATTGAATGATGATAATAAGGAAGATAATACTCTTGAAACAACATCATTCAATGAATCAAAGGAAACATTAGGTAGTAATGAAATGTTACAATCAACATTGGACAATGTTTTCAATGAACAAGAAAGGAATAATTTTACCTTCAAAGACCAAGATGATTTCAATGTTAAGATGAATAAATTAAATCAAGAGAATGCTCTTAAAGATAGCTTCAAAGAAATCTATAATACTCTAGATGAAGTTTCCAAAGATATTTGCATGACAACAATGGATAATGTTGATGAAGAAACATTTACACAAGATGATAATGACTTAATGAATAAAAATCAAACGAAAGAAACAACAGAAGATAATGAACAATCTAATCAGATGTTTCAAACAAAAGAAGATAAAACTTTATTTACTAAACAGCCAGAAAGTAAAGATAATCTTAATGAAACAAAATTCGATCTTCAAAATCAAGAATCAATGAATACTGATGCCAATAAAGAATCATTCAAAGCATCAAACGTTATAATAATAACAACTCCGACTTCAACTAAAAAGGAGCCTAAAAAAGATAAAAAAGTAAAATTTGTAGATTTAGTTGACGAAAATATTTCATCCAAAGAAAACATTGCACCATCAATCAATACCATCAATATTCAATTGAAAACAACTGAATCATTGAATCCCAATACATCACATCAGAAATTAAATATTTTCTTTGAAGATATTTATCAATTCGAGGAAATCGAATCAAACAATGGATCAAAAGAAAGCAATAAAAAATCAATGAAAAAGAATAACAATGATAATGAATTGAATGAGAAGGATATCAAAAAGCAACAATCTATAGAGATGGAATCGAATGAAGATAAATCAATACCATCATCAAACGATAATAGTAATGATCATCTTCAACTGGAAATGATTGATTCAATACAAGAACCAAACTCCTCAACAGACACATCAGATTTATTTAATCGTATATTTTATTATTCCATACCATTTTATTTATTTAGTTTGATACTTTTATTGATTCTATTTATTATTCCACATGAGGAATATGAATTTGATTGTTTGCTTCGAAATGAATATGGTAAAGACTTAATACGTCGATATCCTAATGGACTACCTCCTGTCTAATATTTACCTTCCTTTCCTCCTTTTTTTTTCCCTCTTATACAAAAGATAATTTCTTATTATTGTTGATCATTATGTTCTCTTTTTGTTGTAACAACAAAAAGAGAGTTTTTTTTTAAAAACATTTGTTGACGTTTCTTATTTTTTTTATCTGTTCCTTTTACTACCATTGTGATTTTTGGCTTTTTTGAAAATAAATATAAAAAATTTATATATTTATATAAAGCCGAATATTGGAAACAAAACTTAAGTCAATGTTTAAGGCAGTGGCTGTGTAATGATAGTGATAATCTAAATCAATGATATCTTTGATTTATTGGCATTTGATGAGTTGATTATATCTTCTTGTGTACAGACGTGTCTTCATTGACCTAAAAGACATATATATTAAAACAAAGTGTAGTTTATTAAATATATAGTTTTTTTTGAATAAAAAAAGATGATGACGACGACGACGACGACAATGATAATGATTTTTAAAATAATAGCTATCGTTTTTCTATTTAATTCGTTAACAATTTTGATTAGTAAGGGTAAGTGATTATTAACAACAACACCATTAATGGCAAGAAATTGTTCACTGATGTAAACCTTTTCATAATCATTCTACTCTCTCTCTCTCTCTCCCTCTTTCTTTAATAAATATTTAATATCTTCAAACAGCTGAAGCAAATAAAGAGTGTAATGTTAAAAAATTCAAAAACAATGATAGTTTTGTCTGCGTTTGTAATGTTGAACATTGTGATGAATTTACTGATATCAAACGAACAGCACAGGGTATTGTTACCATCTTAAGAAGTGATAAACAAAATGACCGATTTAAGGAATCAATTATTAAATTCTCAACATTGAATAAAACCGATAACATTGAACAGATTGTAATTATTGATCGTAATGTAACAGATCAGACAATTATTGGCTTTGGTGGTGCTATTACCGATGCTACGGGTATTAATATTCATAAATTGAATAGTAGCTTGGCAAAGAATGTTGTTAAAGATTATTTTGGTTCAAATGGATTACGCTATACTATGTTACGGGTACCAATCGGTGGGTCAGACTTTTCAACCCATCCGTACACTTATGATGATTCAGCCGAAGCAGATTTTAATTTGGAACATTTTCAATTAGCATCTGAGGATAAAGATTATAAAGTAGATATATTTCATTCTAATTACTCTTACTCTTGTTTAATTATCTATTTTGTTTTTTTTTGTTTGAAATTCATTAGATTCCTTTCATCCAATCGGCCAAGAATGAATCGAAGGCCTATGTTAAGGAATTGAAAATATTTGCAAGTCCTTGGAGTCCACCGGCATGGATGAAGACGAATGGTCATCTTAATGGTAAAGGTGAAATTCGTGGTAAACCTGATGGTATCTATTATGGTGCTTGGGCTGATTATCTTATTAGATTTCTTAATGAATACAAAAAATATAATATCGACTTTTGGGGATTGACAATCCAAAACGAACCACTTGATGGATCGTTTGATAATTTTGCTTTCAATTGCCTTGGCATGACACCTGAACAGCAGCGTGATTTTATCATTCAAACATTGGGACCAAAGTTGAATGTAAGCGGCTATGGACCGGATCAATTGAAATTGATGATAATGGATGATCAACGGCCGTTGATTAAACAATGGACAGAGACCGTCTTATCCAATAAAGAGGCGGCTAAATATGTTGCTGGTGTGGCATTCCATTGGTATCTTAATACACTCACATCACCGGATACGCTCATCGAGGCACATAAAAAATATCCAAACTACTTTCTTCTCTCCACCGAGGCATGTGAAGGTTCAAGCCCATTAGAAATTGACAAGGTTGCATTGGGCAGCTGGCAACGAGCAGAAAATTATGCCTTAGACATAATAACCGTAATTTTGATCATCCAAATCTAATTCAATTTTATTAATCAAACATATTTATTAGAATCTACAATATTCTACCAATGGTTGGGTTGATTGGAATATGGCCCTGGATATGAAAGGTGGTCCGAATTGGGCTGATAATAAAGTCGATTCACCAATAATAATCAATGAGATGGCACAAGAATATTATAAGCAGCCGATGTACTATGCATTGGCTCATTTTACACGCTTCCTACCAGTTGGTTCGATAAGACTTCAAACAACTGTGGAAATTGATAATCCAATCGAAGTGGTTGCTTTCCAAACACCAAACAATTCAACTGTTTTTATTACACTTAATCGTTATGAGAATGATATCAAGCTACAAGTTTATGATGCTCATTATGGCTTTTTTAATGTTAATGTTGGTGGTCATTCAATACAAACATTCGTTTGGTTTGATTAAAGTTTTGAAAACAAAATGTGTGTGTGTGTATGTGTAATCTATTAAATCGATTTGACATTTAGTTATTATTATTATTATTATTATTGCTACGGTTGTTGAGCATCGATATTCGATCAGATAAATTGTTTGTCATGATTTCCTTTAGCGAATATATATATATATAGATATAGATATAATTATCAATTAATTGAACAACATCTGTTATTAAGCATTGACAAGAAGGTCGTACTACATCGAGACATTGAGAACAAAAACATGCTTGTTTGATAATTGAAAACAATCCCAAACTAAATCAGTAAATTCATCAATAAATTATATCCAAAGAAGATCGATTGTTTTTTGTTAGAATAAAAAAAAATTTCAATACTTTGAACAACAAACAACAGCAGCATCAACAATAATCTTTAATTTTTTTAAGTAAAACATTAATGAAAGAAAATTAGGAAAGAAGCAATAATCATCAAAATTAATAATATGATACTTTTACTTCATTCCACAAGCGGATGAACAAATTTAATTCATAGCACGAATATAAAAAAAGAGAGACAGAGAAAAAAGAAGAAAAAAAAAGATAACCAGTAACTCTATCGGTATTGATATTGATTTTGCTTCTTCTTCTTCATCCTTTTCTTCTTCATCCTCATCATCCTCATCTTCACCATCACCAACAACACAACCGAATGTATATAAATATATAAAAGCTATTTACTTTACATTGTAAAAAGATGAGAGATCGTCTAAAGTGATATATAAAACCAATAGACAGTATGTCTACATCTACGCTCAACTACATTGTAAGATGAACTTTCTTCATCTTCGACATCATCAACATTAACTTTTTCTTCTTCTTCATCTTCGACATCATCAACATCAACTTCTTCTTCTTCATCTTCATCTTCATCTTCTTTTCCTTATGGTGTTTTTCTATACCATTTTTCACATACGATCTAATAACAATATGAAATTACTTGCCAAAATATGCCAAGTTAACAGTTAAACCGAACTTAATCGAGAATAGTACATCAAACCACATCGTACATACCTACACACACACACACATACACACACATATACTGGGATCAAGCTAAAATGTGATAATTTGTGTGATGGCATTATGGTACAACACACACAACCAGATTGACATCATTCTAGAAACATATCTTCAAAATTAATCAATTGAATTGAAAATAATCGATTCGATATTCATTTCTTTTATTATTATTATTATTTTTTTTATTGTTCCTTTTAACTTCCTACTTTCACTTCATCTTTTTTTTGTTGTTGTTACATTTGAGGTGAAATAATAATAATAATATTAATTATTTTATTTATATTTATTTAATAATTAATATAATAAACATTAAATGATAATAACACTACCGACAATGGTTGAGAATAATAATAATAACATTACCAACGGTTATTATTTGTCCACCGATCTCTATGAGGAGATACCCAAATTCATCGATAAGAATACATTGCTTGAATATATTAGTGTTATCGAAAAATCTAACGATTCAATAGTTAATGGTAAGCTTTAACATTGGGCTAACATCAAAGTTGATTCTTTGCCTCCTCCCCCCCTTCTGTCCTTCTTCTTTTTTGATGTGATTAAAACTATGATAAATATCCTAGATCTAAAGAATCTATATCGTACCAAATTGAAACTACTGGAGGAAAGTATACGTTTTAAAGAATTCGATGCAGCACCGATTGAAGATACCTACATAACAGCCAAGCCAATGATATTATTAATTGGACAATATTCATCAGGTAAATCAACATTCGTCAAATATCTAATCAATAAAGAATATCCAGGCATACGCATTGGACCTGAGCCGACAACAGATAAATTTGTGGCTGTAATGTATAATAAAGATTGTTCAATCATCCCCGGCAATGCCTTGGTACTTGATGGAACGAAACAATTCAAACCATTGCTTAAATTTGGTAATAAATTTTTAAATCGTTTTCAAGCAGCCTTGGTGGATAGTCCAATCTTAAACGGTCTCACCATTATCGATACACCGGGCATTCTAACCGATAATAATAATAGCGATGGCTATGATTATAAAGGTGTTATCGAATGGTTTGCATCGCAAGCCGATCGTATTTTTCTATTTGTTGATGCTAATAAATTAGAATTATCCGGCGATTTTCAGCAGATACTCCATCTGATACGAATCCATGATGATAAATTACGCATCGTATTGAATAAAGTTGATCAAGTTAATGAACAAGAATTGATTCGAATCTATGGTGCACTAATGTGGTTCCTAGGGCAAACACTTACCATTAAAGAGGTGATACAAATCTATATTGGCTCATTTTGGAATAAGCCAATCATCAATGATTCCAATCGGAAGTTATTCGAATTTGAGGAATATAAAATATTTCAAGATCTATCGAATCTATCCAAAGAGAGTCTCCTTCGAAAGGTGAATTCTATTGCTAAACGTGGACGGCAGATAACGATACATGTTAATATTATGCAGTAAGTTAACGAAATGATAATCGATGTACAATATTTAAAGATTACTTTCATTTTTTATTCTTAGACAACTCAAAGAAAAATATAAAAAATTAACTTTAATGAGAATTCTATTTCGTACGCAAGTGAAACGAAATCTAATTAAAAATTTAGAAAAAATTTATCGACAATTAGAAATTAATTATAATCTATCACCTAATGATCTACCCGAATTGAAGCAGATGAAGATGAAGCTAATTAAATTTAATTTTCAAAAGATAAGTTTATCGAAAAAATTATTAATCGATAAAGATTCATTATTGAATGAGGACATACCAATGATTATATCGAGGTAAATATTATCTATTATGGAAATAAATTCAATCTTTATTTTTGTTTTATTTATTTATTTATTTTAGAATTAATAAAGAAAAATTTCAAGAAATATTCACAATTAATGATGAGAGCCCATTTAACTATAAAAAAGGTGAAGGCTTCGATGAGGGCTCATTGGATAATCAAAATGAATGGATTATTAATCGTTACATAGAAAAATATAAAGAACTCTTTGATCAATTGAAGAATGATGATGATAAAGTGAGTGGTAAGTATGAATCGAATAACATTGAATCGTTAACACAGTTCATCGTTAATCTTATTTTTATTTTTCCTTCTTCTTCTTCTTCTTCTTTTTGTACTTTCATTTGAATAGCTTCCAAAGCAAAAGCACAAATGCTCAAATCTAATCTAACAGCAAAGATATTAAATAAAATATGGAGCCTTTCCGATATCGATCAAGATGGAATGTTAGATTTAGAAGAGTTTGCCTTAGCCATGCATCTTGTGATGATAAAGCTTAAGGATTTTGAACTTCCCAATTGTCTACCCAAACATTTGATTCCACCAAGTAAACGTAAATAGAAATCTCAAGCCAAGCAAAGATAAATAACAAAAAAAATAACTTTGCTTAAAAAAAATTATATTTATTTTGTTTTTGTTTTGTTTTTGTTTTCTTGAATATGATAATAATAATAATAATAATAATTATTATTATCATTATCATTATCATTATCATAAATGACCTAATTTAAAATCCAATAAACGACTTTAATTTAGTAAAAAATCCTTTTGAATGATTCTCATCCTTTCTATCTTCGTCCTTCTTATCGGTGCCATCATTCCTTCGATCATTTTCATCCTCGTCAATTTGATATAACTGTGATTGATTATTAATCTCTAAATAATTTATTATTCTTTCACGGCACAATGGGCAAAGATCGATACGATCAAAACAATCGGTACAGACGCAAGTATGTTTACATGGCAATAAGGCTCGGGTGATGTCATTCTCTTGGCATATGACACAATAAGGTGAATTATCACCGGCATCGGTTGATATATATAAATCTTGTAAATTTAGGATAATACCCGATTTTCGTTTAATGTATTGCGCCATGATATGTGTGTCCAATGGTATGTTATTATCTTTCAAATGTATCACACAGGCTAAAAGTACCTGTTGGAGATGAATTTGTAAATAGTTTTAGTATTATTATTAATTGAAAAAAACATTATCAATGAAATAATAAAACATACCACATCATTTGTTTGTATTTGATCTTCAATGTTACGATCATTTAAAGCTAACATTATCACTAATGGATATCGATCACGGACAGCCGTTCCCGATTGTCTTAGATCAATATCCGTAGGACTATTGATTTGATGATCGATCTTATTGTATTCATTCTGATATCTTTGAAATGAAAAAAAAAATAAACAAAATTGATTAGAATCATCATCAAAACAAAAAATTATCTATAAACAATATTATACAATTCGGGGTCGTTTGAGAAAGCAGCAATATTATCATTAAATTTCCCATCAATCAATTGATATTTAATTGATGTCCAATCAAGTGCCAGCTTATGATGAAAGTCAGCTATCTTAACACCCCAGAAAGAGAATACCCAAAATGAACATTCGCAGACAATATTCAATAATAGGCCATCCTGGTAACAATCATTTTTGGATGATTTTGGATCAATCTTAACAAGGAATGGATTTCGTAAACGTTGTGATTTGATAACACTCTTCTCCGGTTCCTTGTAGATGCGAACACAGGAGGTGTTTACATATTGACTGTTGTTGTAATCCATTCGAAACAAAATAGAATACAATGATTCTATTTTAATTTGAAGATAAAAGGAAGGATTTTAATTCAATTGGAATATGAAAGGGAACTACGTTTGTTTTTTGTTTTTTCCTTAGAGACCAAACAACAACAACATTTAAAGACTAATAACAACATTAATGGCAATCGAGCAATCTTAACTTCCCATGTTGAACGCAAACATTGGGGCGCAACTGTCGCTCCAAATAATATGTTCAACTAAACAATCGATGTACGAAGTTGCGTACAATTTCATTCACTTGTTTTTGGGTTAATAAAATGATAATAATCAATAATAATAATCATCATCATCATTATAATAATAATAATAATATAATAATAATAATAATGATAATAATTGGAAAAAAACATTTACTATAGCTTAAAAGAACTATTTAATTACAACTTTTATCGATTTGTTTTGTTTGTCATTTTTTGTTTTTGATTCATTCCAATAATAAATTAAATGTATTGAATAGAATAGATTTAACCTATAACTAATGTATCGCCATCAAATTCATAAGCTGGAACTTCTAGATTTAATGGAGCCGGTCCTTTACGAATACGGCCGGATGCATCATAATGGCTACCATGGCATGGGCAATAATAGCCACCGAAATCACCTTTGTTTGCAATTGGAATACAGCCTAGATGGGTACAGATACCAACGACAACCAGCCATTCAGGATTCGGTGCCCGCTTTTCATCATGTTCAGGATCACGAAGTTCGCTTAGATTTACTGATCGTTCAGTTTCAATCTCCTTTGGGGTTCGTCGACGGATGAAAACGGGCTTACCTAAATAATAATAATAATAATAAATTATGATCAAATAAGATTTTATGCTTAAAATGAATGGCAATCATAATTATTTGGTTACTTACCACGCCACTTAACAACAATATTTTTGCCTTCGGGTACGTCACCAACGTTCACCTCAACCTTACTCAAAGCCAAACAATCTTTGGCTGGTGATAACATGCTGACACATCCATGAACAATATTCTTAGCAACAACGGCACCTCCAACACCAACACCGGCTGTAAGAATGTAAGTGAAAGCTCGTCGATCATCGGACGATTCTGCAGCTGGCTTTGAGACATCACGATTCGTTTGCCGGCGGTATCCGGAAAAATCTGGTATATTTACATCAGTATGCGCCAAACGATATTGATGGCCAACTAAAACAATAACAACGACAAAAAATGATTGAAAATAAAAATTAAAACAAAAAAAAAAGAAACAAACTACTTACCGCCAATTCCCGAAATCGATAGACATTTGTTGTTAAATAGATGAGCATTCAAATTGAACGTTTTCTTCACCTGGCCTAAGATAACCTTGTTAAATGATATATCATTAGCGAATGCTGGAAGGACAGTTGGTGCGTTCGCCTGCTTCGCTTCCCATTCTCTTTTAAGCGATGGGAATTCCAATGTAACCTTCTGCCCACCAAGTGTCTGGGTGGTTACCTTAGACAATTTATTCAATCCAACAGATCTAACGTTTGAGGAAAACATGATCAACTTAAGCTGGGTATGAAGGTGGGTGATGTTCAAGGAACGAGAATAAAACCCAAAATAAGGAAAAGATTAGATGTGAAAAGAAATAACAATCACTTTGGAGAATGTTAAAGCCTTGCGTCGAATGAGCAAACAACAGCAGCCTGGCAGAGGTCCTGCTTGGACACGAAAAGGACGTGGCTCATTCATAGATGAGGTAACCTTTTCTATTCTTTTTATATTTCTCATACAAAAAAAACTTTTTGTTTCTTTAAATTTATTTAATTCTATTAAATTTAAAAAATAATCATCTAACTACTAAAACAATTATTAGAATTCATAAGTTTTTCTTTAACATTATTCGGTATCATATTACAGTAAGAAATGTGTTTATGATTGGAATAAGAGGCTAATATACCCAATTGATTGCCATAAGTTTCATTCAGATGGTAAGTCAATGGATTACCAACAATATCTGTTAATCTACCACCAAGACTATGAAGTATACCCTCGGGAGCGCAAGTATCCCATTTCTTGCAGCCAGCTCTTGGAAATACATAAGCGTGTGCTTTACCTTCGATAACATAAAGCACCTTATTCCCAGCGCCACCGATTCGTAATGTTTGAGTTGGAGCGAATGCTTCAATTGTTTCATTGATTAGATGATTGTTATGAGATCGCGTTGTAGTCACAATCAATTGATTATCGGGTGGATTCACTTTATTGATACCAAACGCTCCCAATCCAATCAATCCCCATATTGTTCGACCATTGGTTTGATTTTTAAAAAAAGGCTGATGTATAACACCACCAATAGCTCTACCTTTGACCGATAATCCAATCAACACTGTAACATGTTCAAGTAAGCCTTGTGTAAATTCAGATGTTCCATCCAATGGATCAACCCAGACAACAATATCTTCATCTTTAACATTTTGAAATTCATCTGGACATTTATGTTGTAGTATCGTTTCATCAAATTTATTGATCAACCAATCACTAGGTATTTCATAATTTTCACCTAAATTCTATTTTGTTTTATTATCAAAAATAAATTTTGTTTAATAAATAAAAAATAATTTCAAATGAAACCAACCTCTTCACCAATGATTGAAATCTTAGGGAAATTATTCTGCAATGACTTGACTATGCACTTCTGCGAACATCTATCCGCCTCCGTTTGTAGATCGTTGACACTCTTTAACCAATTAAATCAAAAATTAATTACAAAACGAACAAATATAAAGATTACTTTTTTTTCAAGAAAAATTGATATAGATTCAAACCTTATCAATAATTGAAAGATCTCCTTTATGAAATATATCGCGTATGATCGCGCCTGCTTTGAATGATATCGACACCGATGACGATATTATTCTCAATACCAATGGAATATTTTTATTCATTCTATTAATATTATTTATTAGATTTTTTTTTATTCAAAACAAAAATATAAACAAAACAAGACAAAGAAAAAGTATTAAAATGCAATTAATTTCAATTTGTCTAAATTGAATGTTTTGTATTTTCCTTTTGAAAGTAAATGCTAATGTTTACAGTTTGTTGGGTTGCTCCTTTCTGTTGCATTTATTTCTCTCTCCAACTGGCCGCAGTACAATTACTCCTCCTCCTCCTCCTCTTTTCTTTTATCCTCTTTTTTCTCTATTTTGTTCTTCTTCTTTTACATCTTTTCCTCCTCCTCCTCCTTCTTTTTCTCCTCTTTTTTCTCTTTCCCCTTTCCCTCCTCCTCCTCCTCTTCCTCTTTCTCCTTTTTTTTATAATGATCATCGCAGACAACACGTCTTCGGAGATGTCACTTCTTTAACAATTATTCATTATAATTATTAATTATTTCCTAACTAATTGACTTATCATCGATCAATTAATTTGTAAAGAAAATGTGGTCATTATTCTCTCGTGATCCATCGAAAGATTTTGGTTATGAAATTGGTGAGATTGTTTTACAAAATGATAAATCTTATTGGTCGCTACATGAGGGCAAGAAGAAGGTGAGAGAAATTTGTTTATTTTTTAATGATCACATTCTATTTCTATTTATCTAATTTTAAACATTGGATAATTTGTTTTGTTTTAGGGAACTAATGATGTTGTCTCAATATTTCGTTATGAACAACGGCCCAATGAAGAATCATATATGGATTTGGCTAAGAATGCTGTTAAAAGATTAAAAACATTAAGGCATCCTTCAATATTGACTTATATCGATTCACTTGAGGTATTTCTTACTTTGATTGGTTTCAATCTACAATTGTTCAAATAAATCATATTTTCTTTTGTTTTTGTTTTTCATTAAATAGATGGAAAAATCAATTCTAGTTGTAACGGAACATATTATGCCTTTAAAAATATATCTAGAAGATATAATAACACAAAAAGAAGCTCAAAAAGAATTTATCATCTCTTGGGGTTTGCTTACTATTGCCAAAGGATTATCTTTTCTAAACAATGATTGTAATTTATTCTGTACAAATATCTCTTTAAGTTCTATCTTTGTCAACAATTCTGGTGATTGGAAGCTATCGAATTTTGATTATCTATGCTCCTTAAATGATTCCTTTTCTTATAAGATTTATTATTGTCATAAGAATTATCTTCCATCGGAGATAACATCATCGAATCGAAACTTAAATAAGTGAGTTTATTAAACATGTTTGCAATTGATAAAAATAATTAATTTTAAATTATTCATTGTTAAATGATAGAAATATAGACAGTTGGTATCTTGGCTGTCTTATTTGGGAAATATTCAATGGATACCTAAACAATTCAAATGATTTAAAAACTTCAAATAAAATTCCTAAAAAGATTCTCTCATCCTATGATTCATTGATAGCCAATAATCCTCGACAACGTTTAACGATTCAAGACTTTATTGATAAGAATCAATCAAATAATGGATATTTTAAAAATGCATTTATTGAGTCTATGTTATTTCTACAAGAGATTCAGGTTTGTCTTTATCTTCAATCTAATGTTTACATTTTTATTGATTTTGCTTTTATACTTATATCATTAGATTAAAGATTCTGTTGAAAAGAATAGATTCTTTTTGAATCTAAACACAAAACTTGAATCCTATCCACATGATATTTGTAAGAATAAGATACATCCTTTAATCGTAACCTCGCTCGATTATGGTGAAGTGAATCCAAATGTTTTGGAAATTTTATTCAAGGTATGCTGTTTATTTTTTGTTTTTGTTTATTATATCTTTAGTTTAATGATTATATTGTCGTTTAGATTGGTAAATTATTCGATGAAAAAGAATATCAAAAACGTATGGTGCCTTGCATTACGAAATTGTTCACTTGTAAAGATCGATCGATTCGTTCGAAACTCCTTAAAGAGATCGATTCTTACATTGAATTGGTTCCGGCCAATTTAATCAATGAACAAATATTTCCTAACATTCTTCAAGGTTTCATCGATTCGAATCCATTGATTAGAGAACAAACGGTTAAGGTAATTAATCAAAACGTTTTGTTTTTTTAGCGATAATAATTAAATTTATTAAAATATTTTAGAGTATTTATCATCTGTCATCAAAATTAAGTAGTCAAAATTTAAATGAAGAAATTATTAAACATTTTACAAGGCTACAATTTAAAGATCCTGAAGGTGGTATTCGAACAAATACAATCGTTTGTTTAGGTAAAATTGCTGGTCAGCTATCGCCACACGTAAGGCAGACGATTATGTTACCTTCTTTTTTACGATCATTACGTGATCCATTTCCACCAGCTCGAATTGCAGCCATTCTTTCCTTATTTGCTACACAAAATTTTTTTACATTACAAGACATTTCAACAAAGATTATACCAAATTTATCGATATTATTGATGGATTCAGAGAAAGAAGTACGTACGCATGTCTTTAATTCGATCAATAATTTTTTGAAGAAGATGGAGAATTATTCAAATGATCCAACTTTGATTGAACAAATGGGTAAATGATTGATATTGTTTATTTTATTTTCAATTGTTTAGATAATGTGTTTTTATTTAATTTCTAGAGAGCGAAGTCAACAGCTCTGGTTCACTTGTTTCATCGAAGCTAACCAGTGGATTAAGCTGGGCTGTTAGTTCACTTGCTGCAAAATTATCACGTACTAAAGT
>CAJUYD010000176.1:0-5000 GCA_910591665.1 Ectemnius continuus
AAGTCGTGGCAAAGTTTCTCCTCTCGGAGTAAGTCGTGGCAAATTCTCACCCTTCGGAGTAAGTCGTGGCAACTTTTCTCCTCTCGGAGTAAGTCGTGGCAAATTCTCACTCTTCGGAGTAAGTCGTGGCAACTTTTCTCCTCTCGGAGTAAGTCGTGGCAAAGTTTCTCCTCTCGGAGTAAGTCGTGGCAAATTCTCACCCTTCGGAGTAAGTCGTGGCAAATTCTCACCTCTCGGAGTAAGTCGTGGCAAATTCTCACCCGTCGGAGTAAGCCGTGGCAACTTTTCTCCTCTCGGAGTAAGTCGTGGCAAATTCTCACTCTTCGGAGTAAGTCGTGGCAACTTTTCTCCTCTCGGAGTAAGTCGTGGCAAATTCTCACCTCTCGGAGTAAGTCGTGGCAACTTTTCTCCTCTCGGAGTAAGTCGTGGCAAATTCTCACCCTTCGGAGTAAGTCGTGGCAACTTTTCTCCTCTCGGAGTAAGTCGTGGCAAAGTTTCTCCTCTCGGAGTAAGTCGTGGCAAAGTTTCTCCTCTCGGAGTAAGTCGTGGCAAATTCTCACCCTTCGGAGTAAGTCGTGGCAACTTTTCTCCTCTCGGAGTAAGTCGTGGCAAATTCTCACCCTTCGGAGTAAGTCGTGGCAACTTTTCTCCTCTCGGAGTAAGTCGTGGCAAAGTTTCTCCTCTCGGAGTAAGTCGTGGCAAATTCTCACCCTTCGGAGTAAGTCGTGGCAAAGTTTCTCCTCTCGGAGTAAGTCGTGGCAAAGTTTCTCCTCTCGGAGTAAGTCGTGGCAAATTCTCACCCTTCGGAGTAAGTCGTGGCAACTTTTCTCCTCTCGGAGTAAGTCGTGGCAAATTCTCACTCTTCGGAGTAAGTCGTGGCAACTTTTCTCCTCTCGGAGTAAGTCGTGGCAAATTCTCACCCTTCGGAGTAAGTCGTGGCAACTTTTCTCCTCTCGGAGTAAGTCGTGGCAAATTCTCACTCTTCGGAGTAAGTCGTGGCAACTTTTCTCCTCTCGGAGTAAGTCGTGGCAAATTCTCACTCTTCGGAGTAAGTCGTGGCAACTTTTCACCTCTCGGAGTAAGTCGTGGCAAAGTTTCTCCTCTCGGAGTAAGTCGTGGCAAATTCTCACCCTTCGGAGTAAGTCGTGGCAACTTTTCTCCTCTCGGAGTAAGTCGTGGCAAATTCTCACTCTTCGGAGTAAGTCGTGGCAACTTTTCTCCTCTCGGAGTAAGTCGTGGCAAATTCTCACCCTTCGGAGTAAGTCGTGGCAAATTCTCACCCTTCGGAGTAAGTCGTGGCAAATTCTCACCCTTCGGAGTAAGTCGTGGCAACTTTTCTCCTCTCGGAGTAAGTCGTGGCAAATTCTCACTCTTCGGAGTAAGTCGTGGCAACTTTTCTCCTCTCGGAGTAAGTCGTGGCAAAGTTTCTCCTCTCGGAGTAAGTCGTGGCAAATTCTCACCCTTCGGAGTAAGTCGTGGCAAATTCTCACCTCTCGGAGTAAGTCGTGGCAACTTTTCTCCTCTCGGAGTAAGTCGTGGCAAATTCTCACCCTTCGGAGTAAGTCGTGGCAAATTCTCACCTCTCGGAGTAAGTCGTGGCAACTTTTCTCCTCTCGGAGTAAGTCGTGGCAAATTCTCACCCGTCGGAGTAAGCCGTGGCAACTTTTCTCCTCTCGGAGTAAGTCGTGGCAAAGTTTCTCCTCTCGGAGTAAGTCGTGGCAAATTTTCTCCTCTCGGAGTAAGTCGTGGCAAATTCTCACCCTTCGGAGTAAGTCGTGGCAACTTTTCTCCTCTCGGAGTAAGTCGTGGCAAATTCTCACTCTTCGGAGTAAGTCGTGGCAACTTTTCTCCTCTCGGAGTAAGTCGTGGCAAAGTTTCTCCTCTCGGAGTAAGTCGTGGCAAATTCTCACCCTTCGGAGTAAGTCGTGGCAACTTTTCTCCTCTCGGAGTAAGTCGTGGCAAATTCTCACTCTTCGGAGTAAGTCGTGGCAACTTTTCTCCTCTCGGAGTAAGTCGTGGCAACTTTTCTCCTCTCGGAGTAAGTCGTGGCAAAGTTTCTCCTCTCGGAGTAAGTCGTGGCAAATTCTCACCCTTCGGAGTAAGTCGTGGCAAAGTTTCTCCTCTCGGAGTAAGTCGTGGCAAATTCTCACCCTTCGGAGTAAGTCGTGGCAACTTTTCTCCTCTCGGAGTAAGTCGTGGCAAATTCTCACCCTTCGGAGTAAGTCGTGGCAACTTTTCTCCTCTCGGAGTAAGTCGTGGCAAAGTTTCTCCTCTCGGAGTAAGTCGTGGCAAATTCTCACCCTTCGGAGTAAGTCGTGGCAAAGTTTCTCCTCTCGGAGTAAGTCGTGGCAAATTCTCACCCTTCGGAGTAAGTCGTGGCAACTTTTCTCCTCTCGGAGTAAGTCGTGGCAAATTCTCACTCTTCGGAGTAAGTCGTGGCAACTTTTCTCCTCTCGGAGTAAGTCGTGGCAAAGTTTCTCCTCTCGGAGTAAGTCGTGGCAAATTCTCACCCTTCGGAGTAAGTCGTGGCAAAGTTTCTCCTCTCGGAGTAAGTCGTGGCAAATTCTCACCCTTCGGAGTAAGTCGTGGCAACTTTTCTCCTCTCGGAGTAAGTCGTGGCAAATTCTCACTCTTCGGAGTAAGTCGTGGCAACTTTTCTCCTCTCGGAGTAAGTCGTGGCAAAGTTTCTCCTCTCGGAGTAAGTCGTGGCAAATTCTCACCCTTCGGAGTAAGTCGTGGCAAATTCTCACCTCTCGGAGTAAGTCGTGGCAACTTTTCTCCTCTCGGAGTAAGTCGTGGCAAAGTTTCTCCTCTCGGAGTAAGTCGTGGCAAATTCTCACCCTTCGGAGTAAGTCGTGGCAACTTTTCTCCTCTCGGAGTAAGTCGTGGCAAATTCTCACTCTTCGGAGTAAGTCGTGGCAACTTTTCTCCTCTCGGAGTAAGTCGTGGCAAATTCTCACTCTTCGGAGTAAGTCGTGGCAACTTTTCTCCTCTCGGAGTAAGTCGTGGCAAAGTTTCTCCTCTCGGAGTAAGTCGTGGCAAATTCTCACCCTTCGGAGTAAGTCGTGGCAACTTTTCTCCTCTCGGAGTAAGTCGTGGCAAATTCTCACTCTTCGGAGTAAGTCGTGGCAACTTTTCTCCTCTCGGAGTAAGTCGTGGCAAAGTTTCTCCTCTCGGAGTAAGTCGTGGCAAATTCTCACCCTTCGGAGTAAGTCGTGGCAAATTCTCACCTCTCGGAGTAAGTCGTGGCAAATTCTCACCCGTCGGAGTAAGCCGTGGCAACTTTTCTCCTCTCGGAGTAAGTCGTGGCAAATTCTCACTCTTCGGAGTAAGTCGTGGCAACTTTTCTCCTCTCGGAGTAAGTCGTGGCAAATTCTCACCTCTCGGAGTAAGTCGTGGCAACTTTTCTCCTCTCGGAGTAAGTCGTGGCAAATTCTCACCCTTCGGAGTAAGTCGTGGCAACTTTTCTCCTCTCGGAGTAAGTCGTGGCAAATTCTCACCTCTCGGAGTAAGTCGTTGTGAGTGGAAAATTTTTTATTATTAATAATAATTATTTTACAACGTATTTTATTATGTTAAACAATGTCGGTTTGCAGTGTGCGAAGCGGTGGTGTAACATTACTCATGGTCGCCTATGCGCGCCGCGTCAAAGTTCCCCCATGCCTGCCGCTGTGGCATGGCGTGGCGGCCGATCCCCGCCGTAAGCGCGCGGGCTAGCGGCCGGCCGGCGCCGACCTGCCGGCCGGCGCCTCGGTACCTATAAGAGAGGCGAGCGGTCGGAGTGGTCGAGCGAGGGAGTGCCTCCACTGAGACTCTAGAGTCGAAGAGGTAGTGTCATGCTTTCGCAAGGCTGTTCCTTAGTGTGCCGTTATGCCCTAACAACAACCATATACTATTTTCACAGCATTGCCACGGGTCGGTGTCTTTGACCGAATGGCCCTTATGTGGCGAGCGTCTTCGGACGTTGGATACGAAGGAAATCAAAGTGTTTCACTTTCGTACTCACTGAGCATCGACTCTCGGTTTATAATATCCGAGCGTTTTACTACAATCCACATACACCAAAAGAGGGTGGTGGTTGAGATTCCTTAAATGAAATATAAGGACGAAACCAGTGTATTACTGTACTGTAATATATTTGGTCACGACGAAGAGAAAGATGAGAGAGCTAGTCGTCGGGGAGAGTAGTGAGAGGAAAATTGTTATTGAGAGAGACGGAGGAGAGAAATACAGAATATGAAAAGAAGCAGTCCCTCACTGACTCTCGCTGAGATCATGAACGTACTATGACCGGTCTTGCAGTGGTAAGGAGGGCGGCACAAAGAGTGCGAGTGTCCTGGAATCGTATTAGTTCCATTTCGCGCGCTGCCCTCGTTCCCTGTGGAGAACTGGAGGACAAGTCGTTGGAAAGTGTGCAACACCACCAGCGACGATGTCAAGGCAAAAGGGGGAGAGCGATGTCTGTTTCTCGTGGGAAAAGACGTAACGAATATACGAAAAGGGAATACGAAAATCATATACACAAGGATGTGAGGGAGCGCAGTGGAGAATAGCTGGCTCATATAAACTCACCGAACACGGATAGCGCCGCAGCACACCGTGCCCACGAGACAGGCCCTAAGGTCTACTTTTCTATGAGAGAGAGAATATATACGAAGTGTTTAGCCGGTCGGTCTGTACGCAGTGCCGCCGGCGAAGGAGCGAACACTATCGTTGTGTGTCACTCTATGAGAAACACTCGCGCGTGCTTGCGATGGAGGGACGTACGAGCCTCGTCTTTGATCCTCTCTCCTTGCGAGAGCAGAGTGAAAAAGAGGGGCTTTCTTCCTTCGGAGCGGGCTCGTCGCGTGGTCTCGGACACGAAGCTCCCTGGTTGATCCTGCCAGTAGTCATATGCTTGTCTCAAAGATTAAGCCATGCATGTCTCAGTACATGCCGAATTAAGGTGAAACCGCGAATGGCTCATTAAATCAGTTATGGTTCCTTAGATCGTACACACA
>CAJUYD010000176.1:15000-22379 GCA_910591665.1 Ectemnius continuus
AGTAAGTCGTGGCAAAGTTTCTCCTCTCGGAGTAAGTCGTGGCAAATTCTCACCCTTCGGAGTAAGTCGTGGCAACTTTTCTCCTCTCGGAGTAAGTCGTGGCAAATTCTCACTCTTCGGAGTAAGTCGTGGCAACTTTTCTCCCCTCGGAGTAAGTCGTGGCAAAGTTTCTCCTCTCGGAGTAAGTCGTGGCAAATTCTCACCCTTCGGAGTAAGTCGTGGCAAAGTTTCTCCTCTCGGAGTAAGTCGTGGCAAAGTTTCTCCTCTCGGAGTAAGTCGTGGCAAATTCTCACCCTTCGGAGTAAGTCGTGGCAACTTTTCTCCTCTCGGAGTAAGTCGTGGCAAATTCTCACTCTTCGGAGTAAGTCGTGGCAACTTTTCTCCTCTCGGAGTAAGTCGTGGCAAATTCTCACCCTTCGGAGTAAGTCGTGGCAACTTTTCTCCTCTCGGAGTAAGTCGTGGCAAATTCTCACTCTTCGGAGTAAGTCGTGGCAACTTTTCTCCTCTCGGAGTAAGTCGTGGCAAATTCTCACTCTTCGGAGTAAGTCGTGGCAACTTTTCTCCTCTCGGAGTAAGTCGTGGCAAAGTTTCTCCTCTCGGAGTAAGTCGTGGCAAATTCTCACCCTTCGGAGTAAGTCGTGGCAACTTTTCTCCTCTCGGAGTAAGTCGTGGCAAATTCTCACTCTTCGGAGTAAGTCGTGGCAACTTTTCTCCTCTCGGAGTAAGTCGTGGCAAATTCTCACCCTTCGGAGTAAGTCGTGGCAAATTCTCACCCTTCGGAGTAAGTCGTGGCAAATTCTCACCCTTCGGAGTAAGTCGTGGCAACTTTTCTCCTCTCGGAGTAAGTCGTGGCAAATTCTCACTCTTCGGAGTAAGTCGTGGCAACTTTTCTCCTCTCGGAGTAAGTCGTGGCAAAGTTTCTCCTCTCGGAGTAAGTCGTGGCAAATTCTCACCCTTCGGAGTAAGTCGTGGCAAATTCTCACCTCTCGGAGTAAGTCGTGGCAACTTTTCTCCTCTCGGAGTAAGTCGTGGCAAATTCTCACCCTTCGGAGTAAGTCGTGGCAAATTCTCACCTCTCGGAGTAAGTCGTGGCAACTTTTCTCCTCTCGGAGTAAGTCGTGGCAAATTCTCACCCGTCGGAGTAAGCCGTGGCAACTTTTCTCCTCTCGGAGTAAGTCGTGGCAAAGTTTCTCCTCTCGGAGTAAGTCGTGGCAAAGTTTCTCCTCTCGGAGTAAGTCGTGGCAAATTCTCACCCTTCGGAGTAAGTCGTGGCAACTTTTCTCCTCTCGGAGTAAGTCGTGGCAAATTCTCACTCTTCGGAGTAAGTCGTGGCAACTTTTCTCCTCTCGGAGTAAGTCGTGGCAAAGTTTCTCCTCTCGGAGTAAGTCGTGGCAAATTCTCACCCTTCGGAGTAAGTCGTGGCAACTTTTCTCCTCTCGGAGTAAGTCGTGGCAAATTCTCACTCTTCGGAGTAAGTCGTGGCAACTTTTCTCCTCTCGGAGTAAGTCGTGGCAACTTTTCTCCTCTCGGAGTAAGTCGTGGCAAAGTTTCTCCTCTCGGAGTAAGTCGTGGCAAATTCTCACCCTTCGGAGTAAGTCGTGGCAAAGTTTCTCCTCTCGGAGTAAGTCGTGGCAAATTCTCACCCTTCGGAGTAAGTCGTGGCAACTTTTCTCCTCTCGGAGTAAGTCGTGGCAAATTCTCACTCTTCGGAGTAAGTCGTGGCAACTTTTCTCCTCTCGGAGTAAGTCGTGGCAAAGTTTCTCCTCTCGGAGTAAGTCGTGGCAAATTCTCACCCTTCGGAGTAAGTCGTGGCAAAGTTTCTCCTCTCGGAGTAAGTCGTGGCAAATTCTCACCCTTCGGAGTAAGTCGTGGCAACTTTTCTCCTCTCGGAGTAAGTCGTGGCAAATTCTCACTCTTCGGAGTAAGTCGTGGCAACTTTTCTCCTCTCGGAGTAAGTCGTGGCAAAGTTTCTCCTCTCGGAGTAAGTCGTGGCAAATTCTCACCCTTCGGAGTAAGTCGTGGCAAAGTTTCTCCTCTCGGAGTAAGTCGTGGCAAATTCTCACCCTTCGGAGTAAGTCGTGGCAACTTTTCTCCTCTCGGAGTAAGTCGTGGCAAATTCTCACTCTTCGGAGTAAGTCGTGGCAACTTTTCTCCTCTCGGAGTAAGTCGTGGCAAATTCTCACCCTTCGGAGTAAGTCGTGGCAAAGTTTCTCCTCTCGGAGTAAGTCGTGGCAAAGTTTCTCCTCTCGGAGTAAGTCGTGGCAAATTCTCACCCTTCGGAGTAAGTCGTGGCAACTTTTCTCCTCTCGGAGTAAGTCGTGGCAAATTCTCACTCTTCGGAGTAAGTCGTGGCAACTTTTCTCCTCTCGGAGTAAGTCGTGGCAAATTCTCACTCTTCGGAGTAAGTCGTGGCAACTTTTCTCCTCTCGGAGTAAGTCGTGGCAAAGTTTCTCCTCTCGGAGTAAGTCGTGGCAAATTCTCACCCTTCGGAGTAAGTCGTGGCAACTTTTCTCCTCTCGGAGTAAGTCGTGGCAAATTCTCACTCTTCGGAGTAAGTCGTGGCAACTTTTCTCCTCTCGGAGTAAGTCGTGGCAAATTCTCACTCTTCGGAGTAAGTCGTGGCAACTTTTCTCCTCTCGGAGTAAGTCGTGGCAAAGTTTCTCCTCTCGGAGTAAGTCGTGGCAAATTCTCACCCTTCGGAGTAAGTCGTGGCAAAGTTTCTCCTCTCGGAGTAAGTCGTGGCAAAGTTTCTCCTCTCGGAGTAAGTCGTGGCAAATTCTCACCCTTCGGAGTAAGTCGTGGCAACTTTTCTCCTCTCGGAGTAAGTCGTGGCAAATTCTCACTCTTCGGAGTAAGTCGTGGCAACTTTTCTCCTCTCGGAGTAAGTCGTGGCAAATTCTCACCCTTCGGAGTAAGTCGTGGCAACTTTTCTCCTCTCGGAGTAAGTCGTGGCAAATTCTCACTCTTCGGAGTAAGTCGTGGCAACTTTTCTCCTCTCGGAGTAAGTCGTGGCAAATTCTCACTCTTCGGAGTAAGTCGTGGCAACTTTTCTCCTCTCGGAGTAAGTCGTGGCAAAGTTTCTCCTCTCGGAGTAAGTCGTGGCAAATTCTCACCCTTCGGAGTAAGTCGTGGCAACTTTTCTCCTCTCGGAGTAAGTCGTGGCAAATTCTCACTCTTCGGAGTAAGTCGTGGCAACTTTTCTCCTCTCGGAGTAAGTCGTGGCAAATTCTCACCCTTCGGAGTAAGTCGTGGCAAATTCTCACCCTTCGGAGTAAGTCGTGGCAAATTCTCACCTCTCGGAGTAAGTCGTGGCAACTTTTCTCCTCTCGGAGTAAGTCGTGGCAAATTCTCACCCTTCGGAGTAAGTCGTGGCAAATTCTCACCTCTCGGAGTAAGTCGTGGCAACTTTTCTCCTCTCGGAGTAAGTCGTGGCAAATTCTCACCCGTCGGAGTAAGCCGTGGCAACTTTTCTCCTCTCGGAGTAAGTCGTGGCAAAGTTTCTCCTCTCGGAGTAAGTCGTGGCAAAGTTTCTCCTCTCGGAGTAAGTCGTGGCAACTTTTCTCCTCTCGGAGTAAGTCGTGGCAAATTCTCACTCTTCGGAGTAAGTCGTGGCAACTTTTCTCCTCTCGGAGTAAGTCGTGGCAAATTCTCACTCTTCGGAGTAAGTCGTGGCAACTTTTCTCCTCTCGGAGTAAGTCGTGGCAAATTCTCACTCTTCGGAGTAAGTCGTGGCAACTTTTCTCCTCTCGGAGTAAGTCGTGGCAAATTCTCACTCTTCGGAGTAAGTCGTGGCAACTTTTCTCCTCTCGGAGTAAGTCGTGGCAAATTCTCACTCTTCGGAGTAAGTCGTGGCAACTTTTCTCCTCTCGGAGTAAGTCGTGGCAAATTCTCACTCTTCGGAGTAAGTCGTGGCAACTTTTCTCCTCTCGGAGTAAGTCGTGGCAAATTCTCACTCTTCGGAGTAAGTCGTGGCAACTTTTCTCCTCTCGGAGTAAGTCGTGGCAAAGTTTCTCCTCTCGGAGTAAGTCGTGGCAAATTCTCACCCTTCGGAGTAAGTCGTGGCAACTTTTCTCCTCTCGGAGTAAGTCGTGGCAAATTCTCACTCTTCGGAGTAAGTCGTGGCAACTTTTCTCCTCTCGGAGTAAGTCGTGGCAAATTCTCACTCTTCGGAGTAAGTCGTGGCAACTTTTCTCCTCTCGGAGTAAGTCGTGGCAAAGTTTCTCCTCTCGGAGTAAGTCGTGGCAAAGTTTCTCCTCTCGGAGTAAGTCGTGGCAAATTCTCACCCTTCGGAGTAAGTCGTGGCAAATTCTCACCTCTCGGAGTAAGTCGTGGCAACTTTTCTCCTCTCGGAGTAAGTCGTGGCAAATTCTCACCCGTCGGAGTAAGCCGTGGCAACTTTTCTCCTCTCGGAGTAAGTCGTGGCAAATTCTCACTCTTCGGAGTAAGTCGTGGCAACTTTTCTCCTCTCGGAGTAAGTCGTGGCAAATTCTCACCTCTCGGAGTAAGTCGTGGCAACTTTTCTCCTCTCGGAGTAAGTCGTGGCAAATTCTCACCCTTCGGAGTAAGTCGTGGCAACTTTTCTCCTCTCGGAGTAAGTCGTGGCAAATTCTCACTCTTCGGAGTAAGTCGTGGCAACTTTTCTCCTCTCGGAGTAAGTCGTGGCAAATTCTCACCCTTCGGAGTAAGTCGTGGCAAAGTTTCTCCTCTCGGAGTAAGTCGTGGCAAAGTTTCTCCTCTCGGAGTAAGTCGTGGCAAATTCTCACCCTTCGGAGTAAGTCGTGGCAACTTTTCTCCTCTCGGAGTAAGTCGTGGCAAATTCTCACTCTTCGGAGTAAGTCGTGGCAACTTTTCTCCTCTCGGAGTAAGTCGTGGCAAATTCTCACTCTTCGGAGTAAGTCGTGGCAACTTTTCTCCTCTCGGAGTAAGTCGTGGCAAAGTTTCTCCTCTCGGAGTAAGTCGTGGCAAATTCTCACCCTTCGGAGTAAGTCGTGGCAACTTTTCTCCTCTCGGAGTAAGTCGTGGCAAATTCTCACTCTTCGGAGTAAGTCGTGGCAACTTTTCTCCTCTCGGAGTAAGTCGTGGCAAATTCTCACTCTTCGGAGTAAGTCGTGGCAACTTTTCTCCTCTCGGAGTAAGTCGTGGCAAAGTTTCTCCTCTCGGAGTAAGTCGTGGCAAATTCTCACCCTTCGGAGTAAGTCGTGGCAAAGTTTCTCCTCTCGGAGTAAGTCGTGGCAAAGTTTCTCCTCTCGGAGTAAGTCGTGGCAAATTCTCTCCCCTCGGAGTAAGTCGTGGCAACTTTTCTCCTCTCGGAGTAAGTCGTGGCAAATTCTCACTCTTCGGAGTAAGTCGTGGCAACTTTTCTCCTCTCGGAGTAAGTCGTGGCAAATTCTCACCCTTCGGAGTAAGTCGTGGCAACTTTTCTCCTCTCGGAGTAAGTCGTGGCAAATTCTCACTCTTCGGAGTAAGTCGTGGCAACTTTTCTCCTCTCGGAGTAAGTCGTGGCAAATTCTCACTCTTCGGAGTAAGTCGTGGCAACTTTTCTCCTCTCGGAGTAAGTCGTGGCAAAGTTTCTCCTCTCGGAGTAAGTCGTGGCAAATTCTCACCCTTCGGAGTAAGTCGTGGCAACTTTTCTCCTCTCGGAGTAAGTCGTGGCAAATTCTCACTCTTCGGAGTAAGTCGTGGCAACTTTTCTCCTCTCGGAGTAAGTCGTGGCAAATTCTCACCCTTCGGAGTAAGTCGTGGCAAATTCTCACCCTTCGGAGTAAGTCGTGGCAAATTCTCACCTCTCGGAGTAAGTCGTGGCAACTTTTCTCCTCTCGGAGTAAGTCGTGGCAAATTCTCACCCTTCGGAGTAAGTCGTGGCAAATTCTCACCTCTCGGAGTAAGTCGTGGCAACTTTTCTCCTCTCGGAGTAAGTCGTGGCAAATTCTCACCCGTCGGAGTAAGCCGTGGCAACTTTTCTCCTCTCGGAGTAAGTCGTGGCAAAGTTTCTCCTCTCGGAGTAAGTCGTGGCAAAGTTTCTCCTCTCGGAGTAAGTCGTGGCAACTTTTCTCCTCTCGGAGTAAGTCGTGGCAAATTCTCACTCTTCGGAGTAAGTCGTGGCAACTTTTCTCCTCTCGGAGTAAGTCGTGGCAAATTCTCACTCTTCGGAGTAAGTCGTGGCAACTTTTCTCCTCTCGGAGTAAGTCGTGGCAAATTCTCACTCTTCGGAGTAAGTCGTGGCAACTTTTCTCCTCTCGGAGTAAGTCGTGGCAAATTCTCACTCTTCGGAGTAAGTCGTGGCAACTTTTCTCCTCTCGGAGTAAGTCGTGGCAAAGTTTCTCCTCTCGGAGTAAGTCGTGGCAAAGTTTCTCCTCTCGGAGTAAGTCGTGGCAAATTCTCACCCTTCGGAGTAAGTCGTGGCAAATTCTCACCTCTCGGAGTAAGTCGTGGCAACTTTTCTCCTCTCGGAGTAAGTCGTGGCAAATTCTCACCCGTCGGAGTAAGCCGTGGCAACTTTTCTCCTCTCGGAGTAAGTCGTGGCAAATTCTCACTCTTCGGAGTAAGTCGTGGCAACTTTTCTCCTCTCGGAGTAAGTCGTGGCAAATTCTCACCTCTCGGAGTAAGTCGTGGCAACTTTTCTCCTCTCGGAGTAAGTCGTGGCAAATTCTCACCCTTCGGAGTAAGTCGTGGCAACTTTTCTCCTCTCGGAGTAAGTCGTGGCAAAGTTTCTCCTCTCGGAGTAAGTCGTGGCAAAGTTTCTCCTCTCGGAGTAAGTCGTGGCAAATTCTCACCCTTCGGAGTAAGTCGTGGCAACTTTTCTCCTCTCGGAGTAAGTCGTGGCAAATTCTCACTCTTCGGAGTAATTCGTGGCAACTTTTCTCCTCTCGGAGTAAGTCGTGGCAAAGTTTCTCCTCTCGGAGTAAGTCGTGGCAAATTCTCACCCTTCGGAGTAAGTCGTGGCAAAGTTTCTCCTCTCGGAGTAAGTCGTGGCAAATTCTCACCCTTCGGAGTAAGTCGTGGCAACTTTTCTCCTCTCGGAGTAAGTCGTGGCAAATTCTCACTCTTCGGAGTAAGTCGTGGCAACTTTTCTCCTCTCGGAGTAAGTCGTGGCAAATTCTCACCCTTCGGAGTAAGTCGTGGCAACTTTTCTCCTCTCGGAGTAAGTCGTGGCAAATTCTCACTCTTCGGAGTAAGTCGTGGCAACTTTTCTCCTCTCGGAGTAAGTCGTGGCAAATTCTCACTCTTCGGAGTAAGTCGTGGCAACTTTTCTCCTCTCGGAGTAAGTCGTGGCAAAGTTTCTCCTCTCGGAGTAAGTCGTGGCAAATTCTCACCCTTCGGAGTAAGTCGTGGCAACTTTTCTCCTCTCGGAGTAAGTCGTGGCAAATTCTCACTCTTCG
>CAJUYD010000177.1:0-22266 GCA_910591665.1 Ectemnius continuus
CTTATATTACCAACACAATTGAATTACAAATCTTTACAACTGGTTTATATAAAGTGAGCGACGAGTTAATCACCACTTTCATTATTGCTCTACCATTCGTTTCGTACATAGCGTTCTCTTTCTCCTTGTTCTATTCACTTCTTTTGATTAAGTGTGTGTGTGTGTGTTTACCTCATTTTTTATATATTTTTCTTTTGAATCCTTTTTCTCCAACCACCACCGGTAAGAATTGAATCTTTGTTTTCTTTTGTTTAGAATTTTTCTTTTGTCTCATTTCTTTATACAAAAATAGATGTATGGAAAGTTATAACTAAACCTTTGTGTGTGTATGAATTTCTACCGTTAAGTGTTTTATATTCTTGCATTCTTTTTAAAGATTTTTTCTTTAAAAAAAATTTAATTTGTTTTATTTTAACAAACATCATTTCCAAGAAACCAATTTTCTTATTTTGTTAGTAGGATTCGGCAAGTGACTTTTGTGTGTGTGTGTGTGTGTGTGTGTGTAATAAGTTAAGATCTCATCCTCAGTTTTTAACTTATAAGAGAGAGAACTGTAGATGTAATAGTTCTTTTAGAGCACAGTAGTAGTTGTAAACCACTTGCAAATGGTAGTAGTGGCAGCAGCTTCTGCTTGCCGCACTCTGCCAATCACCACCTGCTATATTCCTTAGCTTTACAATAGAACAAAGAAGTTTACTTGTCAGCCTTAGATTGTAAATGTATTATATTCATATCACTTCTTTTACACTGTTTAAGCCTTAACCTCTGAGCTTTTTATTAATCTCTCCAATACATGTAATTTATTATCAACTAAAAAGAGTTAAAGTCATTTAAATAACTGTAGACCTTGTGTAACTAATTATACTCAATCTCTTTATGTCCCCTCTCCTCTATATTTGAAGTAGATAACAATGTGTGACGACGACGTTGCCGCTTTAGTCATTGACAATGGATCTGGTATGTGCAAGGCCGGCTTTGCCGGTGATGATGCCCCTCGAGCCGTTTTTCCATCGATTGTTGGTCGCCCTCGCCATCAAGTATGTTATTGGAATTTATTTATCATCTAGATTCAAGTTATTTAATGAAATTATTTAATTGCCTAGGGTGTGATGGTTGGCATGGGTCAAAAGGACTCGTATGTCGGTGATGAGGCTCAATCAAAACGAGGTATTCTCACTTTGAAATACCCAATTGAACACGGTATCGTTACCAACTGGGATGACATGGAGAAGATCTGGCATCACACATTCTACAATGAATTGCGTGTCGCCCCCGAAGAGCACCCAGTCCTCTTGACTGAAGCTCCCCTCAACCCAAAGGCTAACCGTGAGAAGATGACTCAAATCATGTTTGAGACATTCAACACCCCAGCCATGTATGTTGCCATTCAGGCTGTGCTATCGCTCTATGCCTCAGGTCGTACCACTGGTATTGTGCTCGACTCTGGTGACGGTGTCTCTCACACTGTACCAATCTACGAAGGATACGCCCTTCCTCACGCTATTCTTCGTTTGGATTTGGCCGGTCGAGACCTTACTGATTATCTGATGAAGATCTTGACTGAACGTGGCTACTCTTTCACTACTACCGCTGAGCGTGAAATCGTTCGTGACATTAAGGAGAAATTGTGCTATGTTGCTTTGGACTTTGAGCAAGAGATGTCCACTGCTGCCAGCTCATCTTCTCTTGAGAAGTCGTATGAGTTGCCAGACGGTCAAGTAATCACCATCGGTAATGAGCGTTTCCGTTGTCCTGAGGCTCTCTTCCAGCCTTCTTTCTTGGGTATGGAAGCCTCTGGCATTCACGAAACTACTTACAATTCCATCATGAAGTGCGATGTTGACATCCGTAAGGACTTGTACGCCAACACCGTCTTGTCTGGTGGCACCACCATGTACCCTGGCATTGCCGACCGAATGCAGAAGGAGATCACTGCTTTGGCCCCATCCACCATGAAGATCAAGATCATCGCACCACCTGAACGCAAGTACTCCGTATGGATTGGTGGCTCTATCTTGGCCTCCCTCTCCACCTTCCAACAGATGTGGATCTCCAAACAAGAGTACGACGAATCTGGACCATCCATTGTTCATCGCAAGTGCTTCTAAGCCTATTCCATCGCTGCCAAGATCAAAATTTAAAAATATTTATAAATATATATTCGATAATATATATTTACAGATAGCAGTTTCTTCATGTGTGTGTGTGTGTGTGTGCGTGTATGGGTGTGTCTTTTGGGCATGTCTTGATGTATTATTTTCTTTTATATTCCTTTATCATCCATTTTTCTGTTTGATTTTGTGACCAGTACCTTTTTTCACCAATTTTAAATTATTAAATGAAGTTCAAAAAACTCACTTTGAAAATGATTAATTGCTCTTTTACCAGAGAAAGTGTGAAATATTGGGTGTTTGTCCTGTGTGTTATCTCTGTGTGTGTGTGTTTGTTTCTCTGTTAGCTTTAGATTTAACTGTCTAGACATTTGTAGTTATCCCATTGCCAACCATAAAATTCAATGGCATCTACACTTCCAATTATATTCTATGTTCCAATTAGACAAATCAAAGGTGATAATCTTTAGCACATTCGTTGAACTTAAATAAAACAGTTTCCTCCTAAAAGAGAAATCATACCCCTCCTAACAACTACGATCACCATGTGTCCATTAGAAAGAGTGAGAGAGAGAGAGAGAGAGAGAGAGAGAGAGAGCAATGTAGCCCCCCTATTTTGTTTAAAAGTTTGCTAAAAAAAACGATAACCCAAAATGAACTTAACATTTCATGTTCATAATTTTGATAATAAACAATCTCCAAGAATTATCGATTGGGTGCAAAATATAGATTCTCCACCAAGAGTGGTTAACAAGCATTCGTTGTGGGGGGCATTATGAGGGGGATAAAGAGGGACAAATGGCCGGGTGGTAAGTAGCACACACACACACACACACATCCCTAACGTTTCTCAATGGCGAGCACAAGCACACACACACACATAGTGCTACACCTCTGGCTGTGTCCGATGAGCTTGCGCATCCTCAGTGGTGCAGTCATTTCTAAACGTTGGCAAATTTGGGTGTGAACACACTCATACAAAGGCAGAACTACTGTCGCCGTCTAGTGGGCAGTGATGTGCAGTGCAGGGAAGGGCAGGCAGCCGACATAGTTCTATTCTACTCAGCAGTTCTCTCTCACTTCTCATAACACTCACTGCAGTATTAAAAGCAGGCTCGTTAACTTTGACAGCATCTCTCTTTCTTTCTGCATTTTCTCTCTCTCTCTCTTCCTCTCTCTCTCTCTCTCTGTCTCCCTCTCTGTCTCTGTGTCTCTTTCTTTCTCTCTATTTCGGCTCTTTCATTCTCTCGGCTCAACTTGTCAGTTCTCTCTCCCTTTCTCTCTCTTTTTATCGGCGACTTCAATCGACTAACTTGTCTAAAATATCTCGTCTCAATTTTAATTCTAAACTTTTCTTTTTATAATATTTAAGCCAATTTTATTTTCCATTTTCTTATTTTTTTCAAAACTAACAAAATGTGTGACGAAGATGTTGCTGCATTAGTCATTGACAATGGCTCGGGTATGTGCAAGGCCGGCTTCGCCGGTGATGATGCTCCACGGGCTGTATTCCCATCAATTGTTGGCCGCCCACGTCATCAGGTATGTCATTTTGTTGTTTTCTTTGATTTTTTTTTCATTTCTTAACTTGGAATTGAAAATTGTTTAGGGTGTAATGGTTGGCATGGGTCAAAAGGACTCGTATGTCGGTGATGAGGCTCAATCAAAACGAGGTATTCTCACTTTGAAATACCCAATTGAACACGGTATCGTTACCAACTGGGATGACATGGAGAAGATCTGGCATCACACATTCTACAATGAATTGCGTGTCGCCCCCGAAGAGCACCCAGTCCTCTTGACTGAAGCTCCCCTCAACCCAAAGGCTAACCGTGAGAAGATGACTCAAATCATGTTTGAGACATTCAACACCCCAGCCATGTATGTTGCCATTCAGGCTGTGCTATCGCTCTATGCCTCTGGTCGTACCACTGGTATTGTGCTCGACTCTGGTGACGGTGTCTCTCACACTGTACCAATTTACGAAGGATACGCCCTTCCTCACGCTATTCTTCGTTTGGATTTGGCCGGTCGAGACCTCACTGATTATCTGATGAAGATTTTGACTGAACGTGGCTACTCTTTCACTACCACCGCTGAGCGTGAAATCGTTCGTGATGTAAAAGAAAAGTTGTGCTATGTAGCTCTTGACTTTGAGCAGGAAATGGCCACTGCTGCCAGCTCATCATCGCTCGAGAAGTCGTATGAGTTGCCAGACGGTCAAGTAATCACCATCGGTAATGAGCGTTTCCGTTGTCCTGAGGCTCTCTTCCAACCTTCTTTCTTGGGTATGGAAGCCTCTGGCATTCACGAAACTACTTACAATTCCATCATGAAGTGCGATGTTGACATCCGTAAGGACTTGTACGCCAACACCGTCTTGTCTGGTGGCACCACCATGTACCCAGGCATTGCCGACCGAATGCAGAAGGAGATCACCGCTTTGGCCCCATCCACCATGAAGATCAAGATCATCGCACCACCTGAACGCAAGTATTCCGTCTGGATTGGTGGCTCTATCTTGGCCTCGCTCTCCACCTTCCAACAGATGTGGATCTCCAAACAAGAGTACGACGAATCTGGACCATCCATTGTTCATCGCAAGTGCTTCTAAGCCGATCGATCGCATTTATTAGCTCTTGTATTTCCAGCATATTTCTCAAACTTCCAATTTTAATTATTACCTTAGTATTAATTGAACTTAATATTCATTCCATACTATTATCAAATACTAAGATAATCATTTTCCAAAACTTATCGGATCTAAATTAGAATTTTTTTTCTTTATTTTTCATTCTATCCTTAAAATTGAATATGTAGTCTTAATCGAATTTTACACGTGTTTAAGAATAACTCTAAAACAATGTCTGGGATGTATTTTGTGTCTATGTTGTCCCTTTGCTTTTCAACCTTTATGGGTTTTTTTGGCAAAGCCAAACGGCATGACAAAATTGAATTAAATTTTGAATGATTAAAATGTTCATCGAAGCTCAATTTTTTTTATGTTCTCATAAATATATACCTTTTTGCAGACAAAACTATCTTTGTCATTGTTGTTGTTGTCGTTATCGTTGTCGTCGTCGTCTTCTTCCTATCGATTGGCTAAGCTCTCTTTGAATCGCCCGAGTATAAATAAATATGTAAGTAATTTAAATACTTCCAAAAAGGTGTCTGTTCCACTCTCTTAAAGAATTGTTTTCTATAAACTTCTTCCCATCTATACCTAGTCTCAAAATATTTGTCCTAATGCTCTTACTTGCTAAAGTTCGATTCCCTACAAATCATTGGTCTTCAACAATATTTGCCATTGACAGCTTTTGTTGTTGTTGTTCAAATGGTTTGTGTTATCAGTTAAAGTAATAACCTCTGCCTGTCTAATGATTGAATGGTTGGTGACAATTTGATTGTCACGACATCGTAATTCAACAGAATATATATATATATATATATAGTTATTTCATCAGCCATCATCACCAGTATCCTCTCCATCTCCGTTTTTTTATCTTCTTTCCATTGGGACATTTACATCATACTAAAGCTAAGGTTCATCAACCCATCGATGGAGGTCATTCCAATGTTCTCTATCTCTCATTATCAAAGCAGAATTTGGTCAAACTAGTTCTACTACTAGCATCATAAATATATTCATTACATTTATGAAGATGAATCGATTATATTGTATTCATAAGTAAAGCAAAAATAATAAATAATAATAAATAAATATATAAATAAATAATCAAATCGATTCAAAGATAGTGAACTTGGCGAGACACGATGGTAATTGCTTATTCGCTTACCATTTCATATAATTGTCGTGAGGAGTAGCTATTAAAGCTGATGACACCATATGGACATTGGCTGGATTTGTGCTTTGGGTTCCTGGTTCATTCGTCTATTTGAAGTGAACGAAAGTAGCAATAATTAATATAATATATTAAACATTGATAATTAATTGCAAATTTTTTCAATCGACATACCTTAATTGTTGCTCGAAAGCCGTGTTTATCAGCCACATAGTCGACAATGCGTTTAATACCATGAGCATCGATGTAACTGTAGCTACCTTTTACTTGACCATGGATATCCTGGCTTTCTTCTCGTGATTGAACAGAACCATGATGACTATCGCGGACGGTGTAACCAAAATGATACGGAGAATGACCGTAATGATTCATGTCATCATAACTTTTGTAATCGTCGCCTAAGTCTTTCTTGCTGTAGTCATTTAAGATCTTGTACCCGTCCAAAGGTTTGTATCCATCCAAGGCCTTGTATCCATCCATGACCTTGTATCCATCCAAGGCCTTGTATCCATCCATGGCCTTGTACCCATTCAAGGCCTTGTATCCATCCATGGCCTTGTATCCATCCATGGCCTTGTACCCATCCAAGGCCTTGTATCCATCCATGGCCTTGTATCCATCCATGGCCTTGTACCCATCCAAGGCCTTGTATCCATCCATGGCCTTGTAGCCATCCATGGCCTTGTATCCATCTAAGGCCTTGTATCCATCCATGGCCTTGTATCCATCTAAGGCCTTGTATCCATCCATGGCTTTGTATCCATCCGTGGCCTTGTATCCATCCGTGGCCTTGTATCCATCGGTGGCCTTGTATCCATCCAAGCCCTTGTATCCATCCGTGGCCTTGTATCCATCCAAGCCCTTGTATCCATCCATGGCTTTATATTCATTTAAAATTTTATATCCATCCATGGTCTTATAGCCATTCAGATATTTATTATCTAAACCTTTTTGATTATCACTTAATTTATAAACTGGATAGATTTTGCTGTCAATATGTTTACTATTATCATGTCCTTCATAATGATCACCTTCTTTATAGACGTTTGGATAGGTGAGGAAGAGCTGTTTACCGGTGTGAATTGGCTGACCATAACCAAAATTAGCACTTGTTTTACCCAAGGTGGCCATTAGAATACACAAAGCTGATATTTTGAAGGAACACATTTTTGTTTGCTTGTTTGTTTTTCTTTAATTGTCGTTCAGTTGAATGATCGAACTCAACGTGAATCGAAGTCTAATTTGCAGTTCACTTTTATACCCAAAACATTGAAAGAGTGTTATAAATTCAAAATAGAGAAATTATTGTTTAACAACGACAACGGCTAAATCTGCCAATCATTCACTTCACCTAGTTTTAATACAAAAAAGAATCTTTTCTTTCTCTCTCTCTCTCTCTCTCTCTCACTCTCTCTCTTTTTTTTTCAAATTTCCTGTTTAAATTTCTAACGCTAAAAGCTTGCGCGATGATAAACTAAAAGTTAAAATTTTTTTTTAATATAATATTCTCAACACGGACGCAATCCTAAACTAGTGGTCGAAACAAGATAACCTTAATAAGTTTGAGGATATCTATATATATATATATAAATATATATTTTTTTGAATAGATAACTAAATTAATTAATTGAGTCTAGAATTATCGTGTCCACGATTGCATTGTGGATAAATGATTGAAGCGAGCTCAACTAGAAGTACAAGTAGCGCCCGTTAACCCGGAATTATCTAACACTGTATTGATCTAGTTTTGATGTTAATGATCATTCTATTTATTTAAATACTTATTACCACAATATTTGCAACTTTGTTCAAAGGTGGTGGTGGTGGTGGTGGCGGCGGCGGTGACGAGGGAAGTAAAGGAAAGGAGAAACAAATTCAGCAATAAACAATAAAAATAAAAATTATTATTGTTTTATCTGATTTCATTATCACATTGACATCGTCCCATGGGGTCACTTGATGAATATTTGTTTATTTGACTATGCAATCGAATTACATATTTATTGCTCTCATTTTATTGACTTGAGTAGAGAGGAAAGATAATGTGCATTCGTTTCTTATAAACCTCTTTTGCTTATCTCTTTCTTTCTTTCTCTCTCTCTCACTCTATTTTCCTTTTAATTTTAAATAAAATTAAGATATGTCTTGATACGATTGAACTTTATTGGCATTTGTTAAAGATTTATTTAGACAAAAAAAATCATTTAAAAAAGCATAGGTAGCTTTATTTCTTCTTTTTCCATTCATCGCATCCGAATTTGCATCTACCACCACCGTCGCCGCCTCCTCTATATCTACCTTTATGCCGTCCACCAGAACTAGCATAGGCATAGGCCCCAGCTGAGGCTTGACTACCACCATATCCAGAATCGTAGCCATCATCGCCAGTATCTTCGAGAACTTTTACCACTTTGATAATTTTAGGGCGTTTTAAAATTTTGGTAACTTTACGAATGACAAGTGGTTCGACATATTCAGCACCACCACCACAAGTTGTACATTCTAAAAATTCATTTAAGACAATGACGATTAAATATTTATTTATATTTTTGTTGTTGTTGGCGAAAAAAGATTAAATAACTTTAGAATTTACCGTCTTGATAAGTTGGTTGTGTTTTGTAGGTAGTTTTTTTAATTACTTTAATAATCTTGGAACCACCACCACCACCACCGCCAACATCATCGCAGCCATAATCGCAGCCTGTATAAGATTCTCTATGATGGATTCGTTTTGGATGATGGTAGACGGGCTCCGGCTGGGGCGCTGGTACATATGGCTGTGATACATATCGGGTAGTTTTATGAACAACTGGTGCACCAATAGTAATCTTTAAATGTTTAGTATTGGTCTCTTTAACAACAGTACTCTCCGATCTATGATAGCCTGAGGATTGCTGTGAGCCACCAGTCTGATCACTATAATAGGATCCATCATTGTAGCCACCTTCGCAGGCGTTTGAGCCACATCCACCAGGTGCTACAATGGAGGATGGTACACCACCGCCGCAAGTACCACCACAATCATATTCAATGTTTTTATAACCACCACCACCACCATACCCACCAGCTAAGACATTCACTACCAAAAGTGAGCCTATCAGACAATATGAGGAAAGCATGATAGCTAAATCACACTTGGAGCATAAGAAAAAAACTAATGAAACAATCATAATGATTGTTTCCATATTTTATATATAAATACTTTCCCATCCTTAACCTTACCCAAAAGGTAAGCACGTGAATCTTAAAGTGAATCAATTAACAATGTAGTAAGCTGAATTCTTTCAACTTCAATAAACTTAGGTATGCATAGAATGAAAAATGAGAAAGAGAGAGAGAGAGAGAGAGAATGAAAGAAAAAAACTTGTTTCTTTCACCATTTTTTTACGTCGAATACATTTATATTCATCTGATAGTTTTCTTATTGGTAAAGCCCTATAGAGTGCAATCGACCAGCTAATCGATGTTTTCATCGAAAAGATAGTCGATTCCTTTTATTAGATGAAATTTCATAATTATTTTTTTTATATTTTTTCTCTTTCTATTTTTTCCCCTTCTTTTTTTTTCATTCAGTATGACAGCAACAACAACAAAAATTTACGTTGAGGGGTAACCTTGACTTGAACGATTACTTTCATTGGTTATATTTTTGTACTTGTTAAAGTGTTTGCACACATATATATATATATATATATTCATGTATGCATATATATGTTCGTGTGTATGTGCGAAGGCATGTGTAATCCTTTCCCAATTGTCGCAACACAGGTTTTTGGATGATTATCTTTCATTTATATTTTGTTTTCAATTAAATATCATCATTTACAAAATAAAAGAAAGATGCCATAAATCTCCAATGGATATAGTAACATCTTTAATGAGCACGCCTTGATTCATTTTCTATCTTATAATATTATTCAAAACTTTTTTTTTCTCCAATTATTGATCCTTTTTAATATATATATATATATATTTATTTATTATAAAGATTTGTTTGTTTTACTATATTTATTTATTCATAATTTATTATTATTATTATTGTTATTATTATTTGTTGATGATTACGTTGTTAACATTTACCTTTCAATGTTTTCCTTTTCACACCCATAGAATACTTTGCAAAGGTGTGCGCGCACACACAAACACTAAGAGGGAGAGAGAGAGAGAGAAAGAGAGATAATTATAATAAAAAGTGAAACATTATAACTGCTCACAAGGTAATCGAATATCATTTCATAGACAAGTTTTGCAATTAAAATAGATTCATTCAATTAGATTTCAATCAATTAGTTACTATTAATTTTAAGTGTAATTCTATTTTTTTTCCTTTTTTTTTCCTTCTTTTTTATTTCTTAGATTCGATTCTAATTCTCAGTGAAGAAGAAGAAGAAAAATAAATAAATAAAAATAATAATCGATAGCTTAGCTCGTTCAAGACAATGGTAATCGTTTTTTTTATTTCTATATCTATATATTTTCTGTTGATTAGCTTCATTTTGAAAATGTAAATAATAAACAAGTTCTCTAATCGGATAACGTTTAACGACGTTTATGCCTTTCTGGGTGTGTGTGTGTGTGTGTGTATTTGTGTTAGAATTTATCTTTAAAAAAGAAAAAAAAGACAACAGAATACTATCAATTAATCAATGACTATAGTGTACTCTGGTAGTAATAATTAACATCGATTGATTCAATCAAATTGTCCTTTGTAGTGAATCTATACAATTTACTTACTGACAAAACTAACTGATTATTATTATTATTATTATTATTATTATTATTGTTATTGTTGTTGACACCACCCCTATCATTGCCATTGTTGTTGTTGTTGTCTAAAAGGTTAACACGGCTATCTGAATTTCCTTTCCTATTGTTCATCTTCAGTCAATTCCAATGATATTGCTGTTGTCTTCGTCGCTGATATAGTCACACTTTTATGAATTGCTATTTTGAATGGAAATTAATATTTTATGATAACTTTCAACATTAGTTTTGTCTGTTTGTTTGTTTGTGATGGAAGAAGCCAGTAAAGACAAGATCTATTCTAATCGTTAACTGAATCAGTTTCCATTAATATGTGTGTGTGTGTGTACAGATATACATTCATATATACTAACATGTTTATGTGTATTCATTTAGAGCCATAGGCCTATATGGTGTAATTATGTTCTTATTGTTTAATCTATTTGCCTATATCATAAAGCAATTACATATATCGATAGGAATGGTAACAAATATCCTAAATGATTACCTTTCCGGCCTTAAAGCTGTAGATCCATTTAAATAATACTCTCTCACTCTCACTCTCACCCTCACTCATTCTCTCTCTCTCCCTCTTCCTCTCACTCTCCCTCTCACTCTCTCTCTCTCTCTCTCTCTCTCCCTCCCATTCTCCACTGCTCATTCTAACTTTTTTTTTGTTTTTGTTTTTCTTCTTTTCTTTACTAAATCTGTTAGAATAATCAAATATGAGCCTTCATATTGAACTAATGTCAATCCACTATTTATAATCCAAAGTCTCAACAACAACAAAAAGAATGGAAGCAAATTCTTCATTATCACAGCCATCGAATGTTAAATTAGGTGGACAGATGGCCGATTCATTAAAAGAATCGGCCGATTCTACAGTGAATGTGAATGTAAAACCGTCCTCGAGTAGAGTACAAAATCGCCATCATCGATCATCATCTTCCCATCATCATCGTCATCATTTTAGTTCAACATCAACGACACCATCGTCGGCAAGCATAATACGTGCTAACACTGGCTGGTTTCAGCGGAAGATCAATTTAAGGCCAGCACATCGTGGGTGCCATCTTGTTACCGATGAAGTGCTCAAGCAGATACCTGAGATAAGCCACTTTCAAGTTGGAGTTTGTAATCTGCATAGTTGAGTAATTTGTTTGTTTAATGACATTCAAATTTAATTTGTTTTATTTATTTCAATTCTTTCAGTAATGCATACTTCAGCCAGTTTAACACTCAATGAGGTAAGTGTTAATCATCTTTATTTTATTCTTCTTACCATATTCTATGATCACCTTTTTTTCCATCATCCAGAATTGGGATCCCGATGTTCGCGAAGATATGGAGCTTTTTCTAACCAATTTCATTCCAGAAGTATTGAAATGTTTGATTTATTTAGGAAACAAAAACTAAAATTATTATTATTTTTAAATTGTTGCCTTTATCTACAGAATTTACAATTTCGTCATGGACCACATGAGGACATGCCGGCTCATGTGAAGGTATGTAATATTTACACATTGATTGGCTTATATATATTCTCCAACACTAATTATCATTGTTATTGTTAGTCATGTTTTTTAGGCTCATCACTTACCATTCCAATAACGGAAGGGAAGCTCAGTTTAGGCGTATGGCAAGGTATCTGGCTGTGTGAACATCGTGACAATGCTGGAAGCCGAAAGTTGATGGTCACTATCAATGGTGCACTTAAATCGTAGGGAATTTATTTTTCAAGTTGCGTTATTAAAATTTTTGAACAAATTTTCTCTCTTTCTCACCTTAAATTTTATCATTGAAAATGATATGTATATTTTAATCAACAATTTCTAGTCACATTATAATTTCTCATCTTTTGATTTTCAAACTCACTGCCATATCTTCTAATGTTTCATTTATCGTGGCAACAACGTTAATGTTTTGTTTTTTTTTCCGAATGTCATTTTTGTTTTGTCTTTTGATATATATATATATGTAATGTATATATATACATATATATATACACACAACAACAATAACAAAAAACAATAGACTTGTAGTTGCTTGTTTCGTTAATGATTTAATGATATCTGCCCGTCGCAATGCAGATGGTTCAACTTAAATTATCTTGCATACCCACAAAAGAAGGAGAAGATAAATTATAACCCGAAACACACACATTGGATTATATTCAAAGTCACTAAATCACTTTCTTTTGTTTACTTTCCTTCACAATTTCCATTTTGCATTCCATTCATTATAATTTTATTTAATTTGTTTTAAAAATGTTTCTTAAATTTTGTTTTTGTTTTTGAAAAAAAAGATAAGATTTTTATTGATTTATTTTGAAAAAAAATATATATATATATATATACGAAAATAAAAATTGAAAAATTTTTTTTTAAGTTTTAAAAATTTGAAAAGTAACAAACTATGTGAACAGTTGAATTATATGTGCAATACACGTGTGCATTGTTTCCTCTCATCTTAGATCATTGCTTCTCTAAGCAATTTATTCAACATACCCTTTGCTACTTATTTCAATTGTTATTATTATTATCCTCATCATCCTCATCATCAACATCATCATCATTTTGTCTGTCTTGTCTTGTCCTGTCTTCACCTTCTGGTCTTTCTTTAAACTTTACGATTTGTGAACATGTCGGAGGTGAAAAGTACGACCAAGTTGTCTTTTTTTCTAAAGCTTGAGGAGGACATTCAAAAGCGATGGTCTGAGGCAAAGATTTTCGAATTGGATGCTTTAGATGAAAAAGCTAGCGATGAGGAGAAATTTATTGGCACCTTTCCTTATCCATATATGAATGGCCGTATTCATATTGGTCATACATTCTCCTTGTCCAAATTGGAGGTTTGCTTTTTATTCCTTATATACTCATTCCATTAATCTAATTGTATCTATTTATTTATTTATTATCTTCATATTTATAGTTTACCATTGGCTATCTTAGATTAAAAGGTAAACGATGCCTACTTCCATTTGGCTTTCATTGTACTGGCACACCGATCAAAGCCTGTGCCGATAAATTAAAAAGAGAAGTTGAACTTTATGGTAATCCACCCGTCTTTCCTATCGAGGAAGAATCTGTTAAAAAAGTAGCTGTTGTTAATGAAGTAATTGACAAATCAAAAAGTAAAAAAAGTAAATTAACAGCTAAGACTGGTGATGCCAAATATCAATGGCAGATAATGAAACAGCTTGATATGACCGATGAAGAGATTGCTAATTTTATTGATGCTAATTATTGGCTTTACTATTTCCCTGAAAAATGGGGCAATGATTTGAGAAAGTTTGGCCTTAGAGCCGATTGGCGTCGTTCGTTTATAACGACTGACATTAATCCATACTATGATTCGTTTGTTCGCTGGCAATTCATTCGTTTAAAAGAAAGAAACAAGATTAAATTTGGTAAACGTTATACCATTTATTCGCCTAAAGACAATCAACCTTGCATGGATCATGATCGTTCAACCGGGGAAGGTGTTGGGCCACAAGAGTATACATTGATCAAGATTCAACTTATCGATCGTATTCCTGATAGTCTTAAAAAGTATGCTTATTTTGTAATCGAATTCTATTGGAAATCAATTTAATTGTTTTCTTTTTTTTTTTTATATTTAAGTGTCAACACAAACATCTACCTTGTGGCTGCAACGCTTCGTCCGGAGACGATGTATGGACAGACCAATTGTTGGCTGCATCCCGATATCAAATATATTGCTTATAAGACTAAAGACGGGGAAGTTTTCATCTCAACTAAACGAGCTGCCCTTAATCTTGCTTACCAAGGCTTATTGCCTGAATTTGGAAAGCTTGAGGTGATTGCAGAAATGATTGGCACCCAGTTGCTTGGTTGTAAGCTAAAGGCTCCACTTACACTTAAATATGATTTTGTCTATGCTTTACCAATGTTAACCATCAAAGATGATAAAGGAACTGGAATCGTTACCAGTGTTCCCTCTGATTCACCCGATGATTATACAGCTTTAATGGATTTAAAAAATAAGCCAGCACTTCGGGAAAAGTACAACCTTACTGATGATATGGTTCTTCCATTTGAGCCAGTTCCTATCATTGAAATTCCTGAGTATGGAAATCTTTCGGCTCCGAAAGTTTGTGAAGAATTTAAGATTAAAAGTCAAAATGATACTGAAAAGTTGACAGCGGCTAAGCAAAAAGTTTATCTATCGGGTTTCTATGATGGCATCATGCTCGTCTCGCAGTACAAAGGAAAGAAAGTGTCCGAAGCAAAGCCGATCATTCAAAATTTAATACGAGTCTCTAACCTTGGCTTGAAGTATATGGAACCCGAAAAGAAAGTTCTTTCTCGATCGAATGATGAATGTGTTGTGGCATTGTGCGATCAATGGTTTCTTGAATATGGTGAACCTAGCTGGTTGAACGTCACCCAAAAGGCCTTGGACCAATTGAATACTTATTCTGATGAAGTAAGAAAGAATTTTTGTGGCACACTCGAATGGCTTAAAGATCATGCCTGCAGTCGTCAATATGGACTTGGTTCTCGTCTACCATGGGCTGAGGAATGGCTAATTGAATCATTGTCTGATTCGACCATCTACATGTCCTATTATACCATCTGTCATCTTCTACAAGGTGGTTCACTAGATGGTACAGGTCCTTCGCCGATTGGTATTAAACCTGAAGAGTTAACACTTGACGTATGGGACTACATTTTCTTGCCTGGCTCTCCATACCCCGAGAAGACAACAATCTCTAAAGAAAAGCTTGAAAAATTACGCAAAGAGTTTTTGTACTGGTATCCACTCGATTTGCGAGTTTCGGGCAAAGATCTTATACCGAATCATTTAACTTATATGCTGTACAATCATGCAGCTATGTGGCCTGATAATCCAGAATATTGGCCACGGTCGGTTCGATGCAATGGGCATCTTCTTTTGAACAATGAAAAGATGTCCAAATCTACTGGAAACTTTTTGACACTTTCTCAAGCTATTGAACGCTATTCAGCTGATGGTGTTCGTTTTGCTTTGGCCGATTCGGGCGATGGAATCGAAGATGCAAACTTTATTGAGAAACAGGCTGAAAATGGATTACTAAAGCTTTACGCCTTCATTCAATGGTCTAAGGAGGTGGTCGATGGTATTGAATCGTATCGAGATGATAATGAAATTACTCAATTTCAAGATCTTCTTTTTGATAATCTAATGAATTATCTTATTCAAAAGACTGAATCTAACTATGATAATTTGATGTATAAGGATGCATTGAAGAGTGGCTTCTTTGAATTTCAAGATGCCCGCGATAGGTATCGTGAGATGAGCGTCTGCAATGGAATGAATCGTCATCTGTTGCTTCGTTTCATTGAGGCTCAGGCTATCCTTTTGGCGCCTATAGCACCCCATACTGCTGAATATATCTATTCGGATATTTTAAAGAAGTCTGGCTCTGTTCAAAATGCTAAATGGCCGACAACGAAGAAGGTGGATACAACCTATATTCTTATGTTTTATTACATCAATGATGTTTGCCATTCCTTCCGTCTTCGTTATAAGACATTTCAAACACAGAATTCAAAATCAAAGGGTAAAAATGCTTCAGCTGCAGCAGCAAACTCAAGCTTGGAACAGCTACATGCTACTATTTATGTGGCACGTACATTTCCAAAATGGCAGTCGACTATTTTGTCTATCATAAAACAGCTTTATCAGGTAAAAATCTAATTCAATAATTTAATTGTTTAGTTTTTTTTTTGATATTTTAATTTATATGATTTTATAATTAATTAGGACAATGGGGAAAAATTGCCTGAGAATAATGTGATTGCAGCTAACTTAAGCAAGATAGCTGAGCTTAAAAAGTATATGAAACGAGTCATGCCTTTTGCCGAGGCGAGAAAGGTATTTAACTTTTACTGTTTGTTAATTTTTTAAAATTTAATTTTACTTTTTTTCTCTATAGCAAATGTTTATAACATCTGGCAAAGAAGTTTTTGAAAATACATCTCCTTTTGATGAGATGTATGTGCTAGAATCTATTCGCAAATATCTTCTTTCCACCCTTGGCCTAACAGCGCTTGAGATAAAATATTCGGATGAGGCTGATGCTCGTGTTCAAGACGATTGTTGTCCTCAAGAGCCATTCATCACTTTTAAAGTAATAATAATATAAAAATTAAGTCATATTTATTGAATTATTATAAAATTTGAATGTTAATACAAATGAATTTGTTTTTGGTTTATTTATGCTTTTTTTTAATTTCTCAACAGATTGAATTGGCTAAGGAAGACAATTCTCCATCGTCCAAGCAAACATTGTCGATCAATTTTATTAATCGACAGCTGTTCATGCCTTTCTTCGAGATGACCCTGCAGATCGGTGAGAATGATACCATTCAAACATTGGCCAAACAATTGGCGAAAGAATTATCGGTTGACAAAGGTGAGAATTTTTTTTTCATAAAATTTAATTCTTTTCATTAACGAATATTATTGGCTTAATTTTAGATTCAAGCAAGTTGACATTTTATCGTTTTAAGGATCATATGCTCGATGTTCGAAAGTTTGCTTCACCCGAAACGTTCAATGAGACACAGGTGGAAATCAATAAAGATTCAACATTCAAAGTTGATTTCGTTAACAAAACTGTTAAACTCGTTGAGAATGGTTCCGAGATTTCAATTGGAGATTATTTAATTTATTCTATCGGTGTATGAGTTTTTTTTAATTCTAATTTTTAACATAGATTTTACATTATTTAAATTCTTTTTTTTCAACCGAGGGAAGCTTTAGCTTAATTTATAATTTACATTAAATAATTTTCTCGGTTAAAAGATTATGTAAATAAAATCTAATTGAAATTTTTAACAAGTTTAAATCCTTTCGTTTACCTTTGGCATCGGATCTTTTCTGTATTGTCCTAGCATGGTCAATCTAAATACAAAACATGATTGATGTTTGTTCAATATTTTGAACAAAAAGGGAAAAATTGCCTAGAATGTCGAACATTCTTTGTCTGTCTGTCTGCCTGTCAACGGAAGAAGCAAGGATGATGTTCCAATCTTGGGTAGTATAGATAAAGACAGCGGGATCGGATGAAAGATATGATTCTACATTATTTTTATTCGATGAAATTTTAAAAATATCAAAATAGAAATTAATAAACAAGTTTTGAAAATAAATGAGTACTGAACAAAATAGACTACTTTTTCTTGCCAGGTCGTTCGAATGATTGTTTCATACCACCACCGTGTTGATTTTGGAATTTAATGGCATGGGTATTATCTTTGGCTGCCCAGGCTGAATCATGCCTGGTAGTATCCTGGTCCACCAAATGAGTGTATTTAGTACGGCCGGCACGGCCAAAATTTTTGACTTGCATAACAGTTGGCAAGGCGGTTTTGTCGAAATGATCTTCGAGTGTTGGCTGTGCAAAGTCTCGTTTGAATACTTCCTCTTCTTTATCGAGAAAGAAAGCACCACGATGGAAGTATTTCTGCATAAATTTATATTTACCTTTCTTGCTTTGATTGGTGACCTTTCGTGGATTCTTTTCAAGCTCTGCTTGCCTTTCCTCTTCGGTCATATTTCTTAAACGTTCAATTTCGCGAAGTTCTTTCTCGCGTTCCTCTTCTTCGTCTCGATCTCGTTTGATTCGTTTCAATTCTCTAAATTTCCATAGTTCAAAAGCAGTTTCCTCATCCTCGTCATCGGTTAATACTGATGCTATTCCTTTAATTATAGCTTCTTCATCAGCTTGAACTCTAGCCTTAGCTTCTTCCTCTTCTTCTCGTTTTCGTTCCTCCTCGATTAGTTTCCAAGTTTCCCTTCGCCTATCCTCGGCAGCTATCCGCTTTTCAGCTTCTATTCTTTGAAGTCTATTCTCTTCTTCAATTTCTTTTTCAATAATAGTGTTACGTTTATTTTTGGGGACAAAGACAGGCTTCAGCCGAGGTACTCCAATGTCCTCCTCAGAGTCGGAGTATTCTTCATATTCAGATTCTTCATCTTCTTCCTCGTCCTCTTCGTCGTTATCCACCTCCGGTTGAAGCTCAACCTCATGTTCTCTCCTTCGCCTTAACAATTCATGCCTTCGTTCGACGTTTTGATCTTCATTCTCATCATTATCATCGGCTTCAGCATCGATCACTTCCCGATGCCTTCGTGGGCGAATAATGTCTCCATCTTTATCATATTTACACGTTTCAGCACTATCACCTTCATCGATGTCATCTTGTTCTTTACTTTTGATAATTTCTGGCTTCGCAAGTGGTCTTAGGTATCTAGAATTGTTTCGAGAATTTCTTTCATTACTTTCACCTTTCTCGTACTTTGAACGTTTTGAATTCATTAATCTTTGCATTCTAGGATCAAGTACTATTTCTCCATCATCCGTAATCGATTCGTCTTGAACTTTTTGTTTTTGAATTTTCATTCGAACATCATCTTCATCATCAACATCTTCACTTTGCTCATCGCTATCAGCAACTCTTCGGCTTACATTCCTTTCATAATCTCTGTTCAAAGTGAAAGCCATTGGACCACGATCTTTATATGAATTCGACATAGCTAATTTAGTCCGTAGTTCCAGTTCATCACCAGAATCATCATTTTCCGACGATGATACATTTTCAGCATATTTAGGTCTAAATAAAAGGAATTAGATTAAGATTATTATGATAATTACAAGAATAATTTTAACTTACTTTCGTCCAGAGACATAACGATGAACCTTAACTTTTTGCATACTAATTTCACCTTTTTCATTTTTAACAGGAATCGCCCCAAGAGGCCTTAGACTTGCATAAGAGTTAGACATCTTTAATAGATAATTTTTGAATCTAAATGATTGGAATGAAACAAACAAAAAACAAACAATTGTTAACAACAAACACACCAATCGTTTTATTAGACCAAAACACAAGCCAATGCTAAACCTCGCGTCTATAGCTCATCACATGCAACCAGGCGCATGCGCGTTGTATGCAATCATAGTTCAATTGAAATAAACAAAAACGTTCAATAGTCTTTAATCTCTTCACTAGAGGTCGCCAATAATAATATATTATTTAATGATCTACAATTTGTTTGGTTATCAATTACAATATAATATTTATTGTCCATGGTACTAAATGTACGATTTGTTCGTTTAATCATTATATAAGATGATTTTTTTTATTGTTTTATATCTTCTTTACCTGTTAGAGTTCGGGCCCTAAATCAGTATAAAAAGGAAACTTTGTTTCAATTCTTTTCCTTGTGAAGTTTGATTGATATCTTCATTTAGAATGTAATGTAAAGTGAACTTTCATTTGATTTCTAATCAAGAATGACATTGAAGGATGGATTCTGTTGTTGTTATTGTTGTTGTTGGGTAAGTAATAGGAATATAATGTTTTTACAATTTAAAGGTATCTATTAGTTTAGCAATGGCTAAATCATTTATTTGTTTTGATATTTGTGTTTTTCCCACCAGCCATCCATAAAGGGCGTTATACGCATTCTTGTTAAATATTTTCAATGAAATTTGTTGTTATCGAACATAAAATGTTAGCAATGAAGGAACCGATAATATTGATGATGATGATGATGACGATGATGATGATAGAATGTTGAAGACTTTCAATTCTTAACAGCATCGAAAACTATAGGCAACAATTTTAAAATTCCAAATATTGAACTTCCTATTGTCATGCCCTGATCAATCTTAACAAGCCATCAATGATTTTGTTCAACATTCAATTCAAATCGTAACTATTGATAACTGATTTCATTCATTAGCATATCTATTAGATTGTTTTATAGTGTTAAATGAAGCTTAAATTTTATAGTTTTATTTATCTACTTTCAGAAATAAACATTATATGCCTATCATTAAATCGCTTCACTATAGCTTTCTAGTGATATCATTCAATGGATATTGATGATAAATGATGTCTACATATGCTCTATTTTTTTATATTTTATTCTCAAATTATACACGATACAAAGATGACGACGGCAACAACAGCAACAAGAATATTGAAACAAAATAATAGACTAGTTGAATGAATTATTAGTCTATCCAATGGTTTCCAACAAACGGGCGCAGCATGTTTTTTTTAATATTTTGATATTATCTACTCTCATGTTTCAATAATAATAATAATTTGTGAGTATTGCCTGGAAGCCAAATTTATATTCAATTCAAGCAATGGCAATTATATTGCTTCTAATGGTAATGATATAATGAAAGCTATTCCCATTCACTATGATGAGAGAATGGAAGCATCAAATGGCCATTGACGTTATAAGAGTGGTGACTCAGGCCTTTAATTCATTTTCTCTCTCTCTCTCTCTCTCTCTCTCTTCCTCTTTTTCTCCATCTCTCTACACCAAACACACTATTTGCTCTAAACAGACTCTAGGCAGACATGAGAATATAATTTGAACATCGAATAGTGCACTTTATAATTGGAAAATAGAAAGACGACAGCAACTACAACACCACCATCAGTAGTAGTAGTAGTAGTAGTAGTAGTAATTACTATAGCTCTGTTGAATGTAGAGAATAGTCAATAAACAACAAGGAATGAAGATGTAATGTGGTGGTCATTGAACATAAGTCGCCATTATCATTAACAAGGAATACTATGCCTTGGCGTACTATCTTATTTTAGTGTCACTTTTCCTTCTATCTCCATCTGTGTAATGATGGGTTTCTATTTTGTATTTTTTTTTGGTCTTTGTCTGAAGGAGATTGTGGGTGGAGAGGAGGGAGGAAGGCACACATAAAAAAGGCATCAACTAATAATAAGAAAAAGGAAGATGAAGTAAGATGAAGAAAGGCTGATAAAAGAAAATCAAAATTCAATTAAGAGCTCTTAAAACTTCAATATAGAAATGGTACGAACAAATCAACGCTTTTCCCAATATCGAGTGAAACTAGTGGAACACATTCAAATAGGAGAGAGAGAGAGAGAGAGAGAGAGAGAGAGAGAGAGAAAAGAGAAAGAAGGGTGAGTGGATGAGAGCTATTTGTTGGATGCGCGCTGCATCCTCATTCTTCATTCCTCTTACAGCTCACTGCTTCCTAGGATAATTTTTTTGTTTGTTTGAATCGAAAAGGTATGCAATGTAAACGCAAGCGAATGGCTGGGTGAAGAAGAAGAAGAAGAAGTAGTAGAGAGAATATTTCACTCAAATTGATTCATTGGGCACATTACATAGAATGCGACACACAGAATAAGAGAGAGAAAGAGAGAGAGAGAGAGAGAATCGGTAGTGTGTGTGAGACACTCATTGACTGTCATAGAGAAGCCATCCTCATCATCACTATGCACAGAAGTACCAATCAGCTTACACACTCAATCAAGTTTCAATTAAATTTTCATAAACACAAGCAAATATAAATTTTCTATTATAGTTTAATCTTTCACTGTAAAGTAAAATATGAAAAAGGCTATTTAGTTAGATTTGATCAACATCAAATGTGTGTGTGTCTGCAATTAATTGTTGAAATTAATTCCTAAAATAATGTTTCTAAATTATTTATCTCGTACCGATTAATCGATGTATCTTTTTGTCCGTTCGTCTACCGTAGTCCAATGAACAACATAGCATTCGTTCAGTGAATTCATTTCATAAATTTT